>OY804597.1:19758644-19900006 GCA_963680895.1 Fragum sueziense
GTAATGCAAAACCAAGATTTTAGAGTGTGCAGAAAAGTAATGGACAAAAAAGTTGTTTTTCGATAAGTTTTGAAAGATTCAACATGGTCTTAATTGAAATTCATTACTGTACTATTCACTCACTGGAATACAATTAATATATCACTAAACTAAACAATATATATATTTCAGTTACTTTGAATACATGGTTTACACACCAATAGCCATTAGTAAGGTATGGATTGTAAATGTTATCAAAATGGGCATTATTCTTTATTTTCTTATGATATGTTTATTTCATTATCATTATCCTGAATTAACTATGGGCAGATACTGGACTGTTCATGCATCAGTCACAACAGAGTGTGGATCTTGTACCCAAAACTTATCATTGACTGCATATAACCCCCCGGTCCCACTGAGCCCGATTTAATCCAGATTTCGAAAATTTCAAAATCGGCACGAAATCGGCGTACTTTGGGAGAGTCGTAGTACATCCTGATTAAAATCGGCACCAATTCGGGATAAAAAATAAATCGGGACAAAAATTTCAACATGCGCAAATTTTTCTCCCGATTTCGAAAATCATGGCCAAGTCGGCGTTCTTCGTAGTAGGTAAATCGGCGTTATTCGGCGACTATATCGTACTTATTCGGGATACACATCTCGGCGATGAACAGCGAATAACGCCAATGTACTACGACGAGTTACACGAATCGTACCAGAGGTACACCGATCTACAGCGAATAACTACGGGCTACTAGGATATTATACCGAAGTACTGCGAGGTACCCCGAATTCCGGAAAGTATAAAAAGGTGAATCAACTTTGAAAGCATATGGTAAAATTCTATCAACTATGTACATGTATGACGTAATTTCGGACAAATGATAGTATTTCGCCGTTGTGATTCTAAAACCCCAAAACTGCAGCTTGAGTCTGTTTTTGGCACAAACTTAATTGCTATTCATTCAGTTCTAAACCTTTAAACAAAAGCATTCAAAAGCCCCCCCCCCCCTTCAACTATGTACATGTATGACGTAATTTCGGACAAATGATAGTATTTCGCCGTTGTGATTCTAAAACCCCAAAACTGCAGCTTGAGTCTGTTTTTGGCACAAACTTAATTGCTATTCATTCAGTTCTAAACCTTTAAACAAAAGCATTCAAAAGCCCCCCCCCCCCCCCCCCCCCCCCCGGAATTGGCTGAAAATTGAATTTTGACTATATAACTTCTTAATAAAAGCCTTCATTTGGGCTTTGAACCCCCTGGAAAAAAATTCTGGATCCGCCCTTGTCTTGAATAAAGAAACAACTGCCAGCTACTACATAATTGATATTCCTGATGAGTCATTGGTCAACCAACATGATCCTGATCAGGATCCTGACCACGAACTTGAAGATGGCATCGATACTCAGGGCACCATCATTAAGAAAAGGAAACCATTCAAACATATTGATCTGACAGAAGATGACTCGATTGTAGGTTAACCCTTTCCCAAACAAGACCTGGTTTTGACGTCCCTAATAGAATAGATTTGGGAAAATATTGAGGCAAAAGAAGAAACTGCTGATAACCAGCAGTTTCTCCTTTTGCCTCAATATTTTCTATGCTATTTGTTACATGAATCCTATGGTTTTCAATCTTAACTTTGTCGTCTGCAGAATCTTTCAATTCGGAACACCCTAAAATTTTGTCGTTTGGAAAAGGGTTAACATAGGTTTTGCGAACAATATATCGAAGAAATTATTAAGGCTAATTGATTATGAAAATGGTGGTTATTATCATTTGCTTCGTTTGTCTTAATGTTTTCTCAGATAATTTCTAATAAGGACATACAAACAAGGTCTGGTTTGGAAAATGCTTAAGCCACTTTCGATAGTATCCATTTATATCGTGTCAACAGCTCATTTAATCTTGCCTTTTTGAAAAGGGGTTTTAAGGTTTATGGACCCTAAAAAAATCACCACCTTATAGTCATACGAAATGCATCAAATTACACACACTTGTAAAAACACTTCAAATAAGTTGATTCACCTTGCGGGATTTCAAGATTATGCTTCAAGAAGAAAATAATTTACAAAAAATATTTTACTTTATATTCATATGCAAGGGAAGTAATTTTGAACATTTTTGTCAAATATTTCCATAAGTATGCATTAATTCAAAATTCTACATCGTTCAAAATGCTAATGTTTGTATCTAGAATGGAAATGTAACACAGTTTAGGAGTTACTGGCACTTTTCAAATTTTGTATCTGGGTCTTTGGAGCTTTTGAGGGGTTGGATACCTTAATGCAACTGACGATACTTTTGGCTGTTTTGCAGCCTGTAGGGCATCTATCTATATTTCCTGGCTTTCTCGTACTATTAACAAAGCATAAACTCTATCCAATACACCCGTAAACTCACCAGTACTACACTTGGATCTGAATTGTCAATGGGGGTCAATTTTATCAAGTAAACGGTGACATAATTTCGGACAAACAACAGTTATTTTAATGTCGCTTTCTGTTGTTGGCTTGTGGCTACTCTAATAAACAAATTCAAAACTAATTTTTCTGCAACAATTAATCATAATTTATATACCAAGTTACGAAATCGGGGCAAAATCGCGACAAAAATGTTCAAAAGTCGTAGTAGATCGGATCTGTCGGCAGATGTCGCAGTAACTCTGTATGCGTCGCAGTACATCGTAGTTAGAAATCGGGACAGTCGGTCTAGTTCGTACTGTTTCGTAGTAACTCGGCTCCTAATCTCGTGGTACTTCGGAACAAAATCGTGACAAAATCGTAGTTAATCGTATTGCATCGTAGCATTTCGCTGTCCATCGGGAACTTACCGCTAAAGATGGGATGAGCGGAGAAAATCGGCTCAAATTCGTAGTAAATCGCAGACAATGTGCCCTCCCGAAGCACTACGACTATTTTGGAAATTGGGCTCAGTGGGACCGGGGGTAAATGTTATTACCATATCATTCATCTCTGGTCTGACATCTATTTTTGCATAAAAATACTACGAAAAGGTGAAAAACTTAAACATTTCTGAAGGACATGATTTCATGCATCAAGACTTGCATTCAAGAAATCAAGACTTACATGCAAAATATATAAAGAAATGAGTAGGAATCATGCAACAAAATTTAATATGTAAAAGACTTGTGGGATACAAAAACAAGACTCTTGCAGAATTTGAGACCCAGTGGAATTAGACAAGTTTGAGTTAAGGTACAATTAAATCATATCCATTATATTCTTTAACAGTTGTTACAAGTAATGCAAAAGCTATTGAAGAACAGAATTAATCATGTTTGATCATACTGGGAAAACAACCAGGCTGAACTTGATTCATGTTTGTCTTAAATGGAGTCCCATGAAAGTCATTTTTCCATATCCCTGCTTAATTATGTCATGTCTGTAAAAGACCTGTACATATCATGATTCAACAGTTAATCTTGTAAATATATCATTTGTATCTGATAAGAATGTTGCTTTCAACAATTATGTTGTATTAGCATAGTTAATCATGTGCTGACCTGGTATCACAAGCACTATAGGATCTAAGAAGTTGAGCCCTAGGATGTATCCATTGATATCCAAGTAACAACATTAAGAATTATCTGCTTGTCAACTTATTTCAATTAATTAACAAATCATCTAGTTATATCATCAACATAAAGGGTGAACAGTGTTGTTTATTTGTTTTTAGAAGTATAACTTAAGAGAGTATAATTATGTGACTGCATATTGCAATTTAAGAGTGGTTCTGTAATAATAATGATTATTGTCTTATAACCCATTACCACATAATCTCTAATATAATATATCTAATAACACTCTTGGAAGTGAAATCTTTTGACATATTTTGGGGAAAGAAGAAATGCCAGTATAATACTGATAAGAAACATTTCCTTATTTTCCCCAAATGTTCTCATTTTTTGTGAAGGCTATTCTAGTATATTATCATCTGGTAATGGGTTAACCCATTCCCACACAATGATGTCTCTCAAGAAAAAGGTCTGGGAAAACATCGTGGAAAATGAAAAAATTGCTTGTGACAAGTTTTCATGTTTTCTACCCCAAAAGACCAAATCAAGCAAAAATTCATCCTCTTGAAATAGTCGTCTGCATGATCTTTGAATTTGGAACCGCCCAAAATTTTGTTGTTTGGGAAAGGGTTATATATCTTATACCTTATCTGGTTCTTCCTCCTGTAACACACATTAGTAATAACCAATAAATAAACCAATTATCATTTTCTCACAATAGACAACTTGCTTTTCTCAAAATACAGCAGGTTGGCTATTGTCATGTGAAATTTAAAGAATCAGGCAGTATAGAACAAGGCCAGACTGCACATATGTGCAGGCTGGTCTTGTTCTATTTTGCCTGCCGAAGCAACTGGAATTTTCTGGGATCTGCATGATATGGGTTAAGTCATATGTCTCTTAACTAAATACAAAGCACTTTGTCTTCATGCATTTGATATTCTCATATAATTATACAAAACCCACTATATATAGTTCATGCAAACAATTCTTGATGTTTGGCAACATTCTAGTCAAACCTTCCTCAAACAAAACCAGATTTTGATAACCTCTAATTTCAAAACTTTATGAAACTTTAGAAAAAAAGAAAAATATGGATAAAATGCATCTTCTTCTTTTCTCTGTTTTCTTATATTTTTTATGTGGATCTACAATCTCTTTTATAATCAATTTTAATTAAAACGAAAAAGTTTAAACTTTTGTTTTGAAAGACTTAGACTAGCAGACCATAGCAACCAATTTTCAACCAATTATCATGCAACCCTGAATTTCAACAACCCCAAAAATAATTGCTTTCTGCAATTTAATTTTGTTTGTTCTGGCAATGCACCTAGCTTATGTCTTCCCTTTTTTTTTTCAGACTTTTCAAAACAATATCTGATTTTGACTTTCCTTAGAAAAGACATGGAAAACACTGACAAGAGATGGTCCCAAATGAATGGTCTTGACTGGAAGCACCCATGTGTGGAATGTCAAGGATGTATCTCTTATAGTGCCTGGGATATAGACCTGAGGCGCGTTTGTTAGAGCGAGATTTTTAAGATTTCTTAAGATGTTTTTGATACAGCGTCTTCGAGACCGAGATTATAAGCGAAGTGTTCCGAATGTTCCATACTTCATACAAATGAAGTCATGATGACGTCATTTGTATGACGTATGGAGCATTCGGAACTTCGCAGTTTATGAATCATGGAGCATTCGGAACAACTCGGTCAATTCCCTCCCATATAGATTCTACAGAATTTACCCAGGGGTTCCGAAAGAAGTATTGAGCAATGGCGGCTCGCAGTGATCGTCTTAAAAATCTTGCTCAAAAGAGCTCTTTATCCTAATTTTTCTTAAGAAATCTCAAGATATCTCAAGAAATCTCGCTCTAAAGAACGCAGCTCTGGTTAAAGTTTATCTAGAGAAGACTTGACGCCGAAGCCAGCATGACACAACGTGGACACTAGGGCTGTCACATTAGCTCCCCAAACTTGCTAAAAAAATAACTTCTAAGGAAAATGTTTTGGTTTTCCCCCAATATATTTCCAGGAAAGATGTAATGATTCTATTAAGTTAAATACCATTAACCCCTTCGCTGCCCCGTGACAGCCTGAGCCGTCATGCGAAAATGTCGCTATACTGCCCCGTGACGGCCTGGGCCGTCATGAGGGGACAACAATGTTTTTTTTTTTTTTTTTCAAAGTTTTATAACAAACAAGAGCCTTCAGAGACGGACAATGCTCCCCGAATAAGGCACTGTCACAATAAATATATGCCATGCAGAGCTAATATAAAGCTAACAAATGTTAAGCCCCCTTTTTCCATGACATATTTTGTATACGCAAATTTTAAATAGTTTATTGTCAAGGGCATCTGATTTGCTACTCAAATATGAAATTTCATTTAATTCTGACCATTAGACTTGGAGAAATTAGAGAAAAACTGTATTTAACCTTAAGTCCCCTTTTCCCATGACGAGGCCTCAAATCCAAAAACCGGGAAAAGTACATCAGCATTTTGTCATAGGGAGTTCACATGGTAAGTTTCATTTGATTTGGCCCAAGGGTTATGGAGAAATCGCTTCGGACGGACAGACGGACGGACGGAATGACGGACAGACGGACGGACGGACAGACAAAGCGGCGACTATATGCTCTCCCTTCGGGGAGCATAAAAATGTAATTTCCAAAATGACTGAAAATATATTCACTGAATAACATTTTCAATTATCTTTCAGAAAATATAAGGTTTTATATAGTTTTATTGAATAGTTTTTTAGTTATAAGTTGATTTCTTACACTACCGTCAATTTCTTGGAAAATAGCTTGGCAAACAGGAACCAATTTTCCAATATTTGTCTGGCAGCGAAGGGGTAAAATTCATAGACGTTCATCATTCTACATGGCAAGTTTGACAACTAAGTATGTATGGGACTCATATTATACGTGTAATAGTAAAATGAAAGCTTAAAACTGTTATACAACTACACATGCTCACACTTATGAAAGAAATATCACTGCAAACTCATGCTTCCATCCTATCTACAGGACTGTATAGAGGTTACTCCTCATTTGAGGATGCATCCATGTTCTAATGGCAAATAATTTTGTGCTAAAAATAGACAGGGTTTACCATTATGTTTTGATAAACCGTCGGTGTTGTTAAATAATCTTGTAACTACGGCTTGAATCAAGAGATTTTATAACAACACCCACGGAATACTATTTGTCTGTCGAAATTATGTCACTGTTTACTTGATAAAATGGTTCCCAATTCAACTTCAAACTTCATATTTAGTGTTTTTCAGAAATTCTGTTTGGATAACCGACAAATTGATCAGAAATCTGGTAAAATGGCCCTTGTGGCATTTAAGATCAACTTGTATCCAGATCAGCCTGTGCATTTTCACTGTCTGATCAGGATCCTTTTTGGTCTCTTGAATTTCTAACTAACCACAGGAGTTGAAGAGAGCATCTTGTGTTCTAAACAGCCTGCACTTAACCCTTTCCCAAACAAGACCTGATTTTGATGTCCTTTATATAAATGGCTTGGGAAAACACTGAAACAAAAGAAGAAACTGCTGATGACCAGCAGTTTCTCCTTTTGCCTCAATGTTTTCTATGTTATATTTTACACACTAATCCAGTCTATTTCAACATCCATCTTGATGTCTGCATTAGCTTTTGAAATGAATCGCCCAAATATTTTGCCATTTGGGAAAGGGTTAAGCACAAGGAGTTCACACAGTCTGGTTGATAACTTGTAAACAAATTACATTCAGGTGCAAACTTATTTAGTTACATGGCAGTCTAAAATGCCTGAGGGTCTTTTTTCCAATTGTATTCACCAGAAAAGAAAGACATTGGGAAGTACACTGACCTTTTCTTTATCTTTCAAAGTCTTTATCTTGTCTGCAGCCTTCCTTTCCTGTAGTTAAAAAGTTTTCACCCATTATTACACATTCTATTACAACACCAGTGTGAATTAAAGCTAAGTGAATCACATTCAGAATGGAAAGAAATGCTAATAGTTTACATAGTCCTTGAAGTCAATCATATTAAGTACAATCTTTATAGCTTGCATTTTCTCTTTGATCTGTAACTTTTGTCTGCTCATAGCTTGAAATGTCAGATATAAATAAGACTAGCATCATACATATAAGAGGATTAATGATTAAAGTTACATTATAACACTCTTCCGTAAAATCCATATATAGCGAAAGAAGAACTGCATCGGGTTTTATTTGACCAATAAAGACCCTATGTAATTATGCTTTGTGTATACGCCAAAACGTCACGTGACGTCAAGGTAACGTCAAATGACGTCATCAATGACGTCACTTAACTGCCAATGCATTTCCTACGCCGAAAACTAGTTCATGGCAGAATGTCCACAGAATAACACATTTCGAATGTGCGTTTTGTTATATAGAGTGTTATAATGGAGATAATAACAAGTTTAGCGGTCTTTATTGCGCAATAAAAACCTCTGTGCTCTGGACCACATGTTATGGCAAATACCTCGGCGCTGTGCGCCTCGGATTTTACCTACACATGTAGTCCGTTGCACATCGGGTTTTATTTGCACAATAAAGATCGCTAAACTTGTTATTATTTCATAAGTAACACATTATATACAAAACTTATTCATAGTGGAAGATGTATGAAATAACAGATGCTGATAACTATAGGAAAAAATACTATCGTTATGTATACATTCATTTTTTAAAACATGAAACAAATATTCATAAGTTCTGAAAAAAATTGTTTTACAGATCAGAATATACATCCACATACCATTAGAGCATGGAAAGCCATTTTTGTAGCTGTACCTATTGCTTGACAAATCTGAAATAGAAACAAGAAACCTCTGTAACAAAGTAATCTGTTGAAAAATAGTTCTGGGTTTCGCTTCTTTTCATTTGACTGCTCCCTTTAAACCCTTTCCAAAGATATAAAATTTTAGGCTGGACCAAATTGAAAGGAGTTGCAGAAAAACAAGATCAATGAATATGTAAGTTTCTAAGGTTTTCTACACTATTATACCATTGAGTCAACAAAAACAGTCACTGATTACTATATACATGAATAGATTAACCATTCTGAAACATTACTTGGCAGTCAGAATTTTCCTCAGTACTCACAGAATGTTTTCTAAATTGTCATTATGTCTTATGTATTTGTTACTCGCCATTTAATTGGTTGCTATGTTGGAAACCTACAGTGCAACTGCTTAGTGGCTCAACGCAATACCAAGAAAATCCGATTAAATCTGCTAAGGGTGAATATACAGGCATTATTGGGACAGCAAAGATTGTATGTATCAGGATGAAAACTGACCTCCTCAGCAGAGACATTACACTCAAACACATGACATGCGAATGACCCTTCTGTTTTGTTCCGTGTGATGAAAGCAAACAACCTACAACAGAAAATATATAGAAAACTGCATGGTTCAACATGTGAAATGTTCCACTGAAAAAAAGCATTTAAACTATTCGCTTAAAGAATTATCTTAACAAAAATTGTCCACAGACAACGTAGCTTGCCTATATGAGAGCCTAAACTCCAAGGTCAAGGTCAAGAGGTCAAAGGTCATGGTCCCAAATGAAAAGTCTTGGCAGGAGATATCCATGAGTAAAATACCAAGGCTGCATCTCTTATAGTGCCTGAGATATAGGCAAGGTTAAAGTTTTTCAAGTGAAGATGCAACTCCGACGCATCTACGACACTAGGGCTGTGCCATAAACTCCTCAGACACAAAGTCTGGGCACGCTAAAAAGTTAATATGTTTCATAAATCATGCAGTCAAAACTCAAAAGACAACCCATAATATTTCAAGTAATTCACAATTTCACATCACTTTTTTTAAAGTCAAAAAATAAAATTCTATGAGAAATCAATAAAGCTTGTTTCTGCTTGATTTCCCATGGATCCTCCTTCAATTCCTTTCTATAGGATAAGAAAGATTTTCCCATTAAAGTATAGGCATTAACAAAACTTCAGTTACCTGTTATTTTCCTGATGAGCAGCCCAAAATGATATGTCCTCTAAGGCAAACTGTATCCTAACTGAGTTAGTCGACGGATCTATCAACCTGCACAGAAAACATAAGCCAAAATTCTTTAACAAAGGTAACAAGAGATGTTTGTAAAACATGTATGCCCTCTTAAGGGTAAACCTTTTATGTAGCCATCTAATAATTGAAGCAGTCCAAAGGCAGAATTACTTAAGTATGAAAACAAATGAAGTGCAATACTTCAACAAATATGATCACAGTGTTATGTACTCTCCATGCCGAGCTCTATTGATTAAACCATCAAATATGACCTCTGCAATGTATTATCTATCTGATTGTCTGCTTTACTTGCCTAACCCATTACCAGACAGCAAAATTTTAGGCTGGTAAAAATTGAAAGATGTTGCAGAAGGCAATTTCTAGAGAATGAAATATCATGTTTTTTTTTAAGTTTTCCTTGGTAGAAACATCATGGGAAATAAAGAGATTGAATAATGTTTTCCAAGGCCTTTATCACATGGGGGTCTAATGAGTCATTATTTGGGAATGGGTTAATCCTCGCAATGCTGATACAAAATTTTCCTGCTTTTGCAGGCAGTATAGACAAAGATCAGCCTGTGTATACATGCAGTCTGATCTTGATATATACCGCCTGCTTATTCAATTCAACATAATTAAACCTCACCTCATATTATCACTTGACACAACCATTCTAGATTCCGTCATTTTAAACACATTATGTATAGCTCTGGCGGCCATAATCTGTCGGATTGTCTCATGGACCAACTTAAGCTGCCACATATTGATTCAGAAATAATCCTGCTTATGCAGGCAGTATAGAAAAAAGACCAGCCTGCATATGCATGCAGTCTGATCTTAGTCTATACTGCCTGATTATTCAATTCAACACAGATAATTATAAACTCACCTCATATTATCACTTGACACCACCATTCTAGATTCCGTCATTTTAAACACATTATGTATAGCTCTGGCGGCCATTATCTGTCGGATTGTCTCATGCACCAACTTTTCTCCTGTAATCATTTATAACATAACATGCTTAAAGAACCTAATTTATCAACATTATTCACCTTTATTAAAACTGAGGATGAAATTACATGAGCTTGATGATAGACTATAACTCAATAAGAAAGCTTCAATATTAACTTTTTTCAACTTCAAAGTTTTCTTCAGAATTGCTTAACCTATAGTTTTTGCTCTGGTCCACAAACTTTTAAGGGATAACCTATTTTCAGTCATATTTTTACTGATAAACATATTTTTTCTTTTCCTTAAATGTTTTCAAAAACTCTCTCTTGTGGAGTTGCCAAAGGCATATATTGTTTTGCAAAGCAAAACAACTGCTATGGAGCGGACTAATACCCCCCACAGGTGCAGGTCAGAAAGCCATATGAGTGAGATCGTGCCTACAAAAAATGTGGACGGACAGACAGACAGCGCGATGCCTAAACTTGAGAAGGCCTTGAGACATATACAGCATATCAATTCCGTAAAGATTAGATGTCTTACCTCTATCCTGTTTAACTTCCATTGAGCCTAAAAATCGCACCATAAAGCTTTCCACGAATCCAGACCCCTCTATAGCCTGATCTAGTGTGTCTAAAGTGTCTATCACATCGTTACCAGATTGGTCAAATGGATTGATCCTCCTGTGGGGGTAGAGAATTCTACGATTTATTGCAATGTTCAAAACTATCCTTACAGCATATAAATAATTGAGCCGGAATCTGGAAAAAGGTCCTGTTTTGCAATTGCATTTGAGCACAACATAGATCAAGAACAGCCTGTGCATACACACAATCTGATCATATGCATAGGCACAGTCTGACCAGGTTCCATGTTGTTCTCTAACTTCTTAATGCTTGGTATCAACTATAAGAGAACAAGAGATGTTTGTAAAACATATATGCCCCCTCAATGGCCTACATTTGATGTAGGTCAAAGTCCAAAATCAAGTTAACAAGGTCCAAGGTCATGGTCAAATGTGAAAGGTCTTGGTAAGAGGTGTCTATGTGTGAAATATCAAGGCTGTATACATAAAAGTAAAATGAAATATAGGCCAGGTTAAAGTTTTTAAAAGTAGGCCAAATGCCAAGGTCAAGGTCATGGTCAAATGTGAAAGGTCTTGGTTGGAGGTGTCCATGTATGAAATATCAAGGCTGTAGGTGTAAAAGGACATGATATGATATATGCCTAATTTAAGTTTTTTTTTAAGTAGGTCAAACTCCAAGGTCAAGGTTGCAATATTCAAGGTCATGGTCAAATGTGAAAGGTCTTGGTAGGAGGTGTCTATGTGTGCAATATCAAGGCTGTAGGCGTAATAAGATATAAGATAAAGGCTAGGTTAAAGATTTCTAAAAGTATGTAAAAATCAAAGGTCAAGGTCACACAGGTCAAGGTCATGGTAAAATGTGAAAGGTCTTGGTAGTAGGTGTCCATGTGAATAAAATATCGAGACTGTATAGGTAACAGGACACGAGATATAGGCCTAGTTCAAGTATTTAAAAAGTAGGTCAAACTCCAAGGTCAAGGTCCAAGGTTATGGTCAAAATGGAAATGTCCTGGTTGGAAGTGACCACGTGTGAAATATCAAGGCTGTATGTGTAAAATGACATGAAATATAGGCCAGGTTAATGTATTATAGAAGTAGGTCAAACACCAAGGTCAAGGTCACAAGGTCCAAGGTCATGGTCAAATGTGAAAGGTCTTGGTCGTAGGTGTCCATGTGTCAAATATCAAGGCTGTATATGTAAAATGACATGAAATATAGGCCAGGTTAATGTATCATAGAAGTAGGTCAAAGTCCAAGGTCAGGGTCACAAGGTCCAAGGTCATAGTCATATGTGATAGGTCTTGGTTGGTGGTTTCCATGTGTCAAATATCAAGGCTGTATGTATAAAAGGACATGATATATCGGCCAGGTTAAAGTTTTAAAAAAGTAGGTCAAACTCCAGGGTCAAGGTCACAAGGTCCAAAGTCATGGTCAATTGTGAAAGGTCTTGGTAGGAGGTGTCCATGTGTGAAATATCAAGGGCAGGCTGTATGTGTAATAGGTCTTGAACTATATGCCCGGTTTAATTTTTTTTAAAGTAGGTCAAACTCCAAGGCCAAGGTCACAATGTCCAAGGTCATGGTCAAATGTGAACAATGTTGATAGGAAGTATCTATGTGTGAGATACCAAGCCTGTACGTGTAAAAAGACATGAGATATAGGCAATTTTAAGAATTAAGTGTAAATTCAACAAAGAGCAATAACTCCAAGAATTTCATCGGCAAGGTTATGGTTTCTGTGCACTGCACCTCTCCATGATAAAATCTATCAACCTGTAAAGTTTCATGATTCTACCTTACATACTTTTAGAGTTGTGCTCCAGACAAGAATCAAGTTATGAAATCAACAAAGGGTAATAACTCCAAAATTTTGATCGGCAGAGTTACGGTTCTTGTGCACTGCACCTCTCCATAATGACATCTATCCACATGTAAAGTTTCATGATTCTACCTTACATACTTTTTGAGTTGTGCTCCGGACAAGAATAAAAATTTAAAATCAACAAAGGGCAATAACTCCAAAATTATGATCAGCAGAGTTACAGTTCTTGTGCACTGCGCCTCTCCATAATGAGATCTATCCACATGTAAAGTTTCATGATTCTACCTAACATACTTTTTGAGTTATGCCCCGGACAAGAATCAAGGTTGAAAATCGACAAAGGGCAATAACTCCAAGAATTTGATCGGCAGAGTTACGGTTCTTGTGCACTGCACCTCTCCACAATGAGATCTATCCACCTGTAAAGTTTCATGATTCTACCTTACATACTTTTTGAGTTATGCTCCGGACAAGAATCAAGTTATAAAATCAACAAAGGGCAATAACTCCAAAATTTTGATCGGTAGAGTTACGGTTCTTGTGCACTGCACCTCTCCACAATGAGATCTATCCACCTGTAAAGTTTCATGATTCTACCTTACATACTTTTTGAGTTATGCTCCGGACAAGAATCAAGTTATAAAATCAACAAAGGGCAATAACTCAAAAAATTTGATAGGCAGAGTTACAGTTCTTGTGCACTGCACCTCTCCATAATGAGATCTATCCACCTGTAAAGTTTCATGATTCAACCTTTAATACTTTTCGAGTTATGCTCCGGACAAGATTTGGTCTACGGACAGACCGACGGACCGACCTACCGACCGACCCTCCGACCGACCAACACTTGCAAAACAATATACCCCCTTTTTCTTCGAAAGGGGGCATAATAATATTGATCCTGATCAGACTGCACATAGGCACAGGCTGATCTGGAAATATGAAAGTCTTGAATGCTATAAGGCACCTTTTTAAAGATCCTTGCTAAATTATAAATACACTTACTATTTGTAACATGTTTATACTGCAAGCTGAAGATACTGTCATCAAAGTTATATATATCTATACATCGATTAAATTGAGGTCGAAATGCAAAATTATTGCATGTGAATGTACACATATGTATGCATCAGTCATCAGTTGAAAGTATTACAGCTTGAAGAAAATTGTACTTCATTTTGCGTCTTCTTTATATTTCATTTACTTTGCTAGATAAAAGGAAAGTAGCACCAAGAAAATATTTGCAGTAATCAATATCAAAAAGATTGATTGATAATTGTGATACAGCATTATCTAAATGTACAGCAATTGTTTTTCACAAACCAATACACATACAAAGCATAGCAAAAGCTGAAAGAACATTGTAATTGTATTCTTTATTGGATTAAAGGAATTCATTGAACTATTTAACATTTTAAAAGCAAGGAAAAGAGCAGAAATACAAGAACTTCATTTCAAAGTACTACATTTCAAGTACAAAAAGAATTCATGCAAAGGGTGCCATGCAAAAATGACCTCTAAAGCTTCTCATGTACACACATGGTTAAATCAATTAAATGCTATTTTCTTCTTTCTGACACAAAATTTTCTATCTCAAAGTGATTCCATTGCTATTACACCAACCAGATATTTGATATTCTCAGTTTTCAACAGACTTTAATAGGTTTACCAGAACACAATTTTTACATTGGAAGCAGGCGCATGCATTGTATGTCACTAATATTTTGCTTGCATAATGTTGATGTATTGTAAGCATTCATTTGTTTAACCTTAACGACAAAATTTCGGGGTGTTCCACTTTGAAAGCTGCTGTAGACAACAAATTTCATGTAATTACAATAAGATTTGTGTACAATAAAGCATATAAAATATTGAGACAAAAGGAGAAATTGCTGGTTATCAACAGTTCCTTCTTTTTCTTAATATTTTCCCACGCCATTTCTACTTGGGACGTCAAATTCTGGTCTTGTTTGAGAAAGGGTTAAGCTTGGACATTTTACAATATACAATGTATTGAGTTAAAGACAAGACTTATAGTGAATGTGTACAATTCATATGCAATCACAACAGTATTACACAGAGTTGTAGATGGTGAAGACATTTTTACGTTTTTTATTTCAATTCCAAACCCTATGTTATGGGTATTCATTTAATTGTCTTGAAGAGACGATTCAAGTGAGTAATCACAACATGGATTTTGATGAACAATAAAGGAAATATTTCATTTTGAAAAGCTTTCACCACCTCTTATCTGTAGCTCTGATAAAATCAGTCATGATATGTTGCAGCAAAGAAGTAAAGCATTTAGAGTCTAGCTTGATCGCCCTGTCATTTGTATACTAAACAACGATTCGATATAGCAAGATGCTTAAAGAGTGAAGAAAAGGGAAGAAAAAAGTGAATCATTGAAATATTGATAATACTAACTTTGGAGGTCCTGCCAGATTTTTACCCACAGTTCCATTCTCATCTTTTGGTGACATTAAATCAAACTGAATGGGAGCTTCTGGTAAGAAGGGGCTGTTGGGGCCAGTAGAGGGAGTTGGTGCTCCAGACTGACTACTGTGGTTTACCACCTGACTACTGTAGGGAAAAAATGGAGTACCAACATTGTCAACAAAAACACTCAGATGATGCATTCTTTACTTCTTTTTATAAATGCATGCTTTTTGACAACTGTAGGGAAAACATAAAGTACCAAAATTGTGTCAATGATAACACGGTGGATTATCAGTTGTAGTGACAGATTTCTTGATTTATTCATTACTACAGTCCTGTCGCATTATTATGGCACATGTTACAAAATTTATCTATATAAAAGGAACTGATTGATTAATATAGTGTTATCCCTATCTAAAGGGCCAGCAAGTTTTGGCTTATTAGACACTTTCTTCTGAATGCACAATACATCCAGATTCCCCACTCATGATGCTGGGTGTTTCGCAGAGATAGGTCTACGGTAAGCATTAGTTTAACTAGCTGACGGCTCAAAAACCAGTGGCTTCAATTCTAACCAAGCATATAAACAGCATATCAAACTACTGTAATTTTGCATTTGATCGTTCCAATTTTGCTGGTGTCTCACACCTGCAAGATTTGAACCGTCCATGCAAAATAGTATTGAAGATTAAGAATGCCTTTCCTATTGATTACATAGGTAAAATTTGTACACATGTGCTGTAATATCATGAGAGTGATATTTATCCAAGGATGATTTATGTTTATATAGAATTATTTCAACAAATATTTTGATTGCATATTGCTGATGACTGACAGTCATGAATGACATCTGCAACATATGAGGCCTTCAAGCTCTTTTATAAAACAATTACATCTTTATAAGCTAAGCCTTTGAGTATATACTCTCCTTTGTTCCAAAGCACACAGGATTTATCTTTTAATAAGGGGAACATATAAAACACCAGAGCAACAGATAAGAGGGGGCATAACCATTCTTAATCTATTTAAAATTCAAACCCTATGTTGTGGTACTCATTTAAATTGTCTGGATGAGACTATTACAATGAGTACCCACACCAAAGGGTTTGATGAACAATATATGAAATATTGCATTTTGAAATGCTTTCACTCCATCTTATCTATAGCTCTGAACACAAAAACAAAAAAATCACAGAGGGAACTGCTTAATTAGATCATGCTAAACAATAAATTAGTTTATCCATTGGAAGTTTTGCTATGTGTAAAATAAAGACTATTGGTTATTAATAGTGCAGTTGAATTACTTGTATCATAAGGCTATCCCAAATATCACAAAAACTGTTTCAAGTTTTTCACAATCAAAAGTAAAATCTACAAAGTACTCTGTAAGCATGCTCTTACACACACACTCACAAGCACAGGGTCTGGGTACTTGGAATTGGTAAAAAAAATCTGTGTTCATGTGAATTTGCCAGCTGTTGTGGATCTTTTAACAAGAATTGTCAGCGGACAATAAAGCTCGCCCTAACGAGAGCTTGTCACAAAGAAAAGACATTTCCTCGGTCAAGTATCGAGATATGGCCTTGATATTTAAATGTCGTTTGAGAAAAGTTAATATATGTACTCTAAATTAGTGCATGTATGTTAGTCAACCTTGTTCATGCATAACCCGAGGCCATTGACTGTCAATGTCATTTCTTATGACAGTTAAGAGTATAAATACCTAGCTTTGTGTATTGGACATTGACTTAGGGCTTTAAGCCTTAGCTCGTTGCTAAATGGCCAGAATGCTTGTTATGACTATACGGATATTAAAGAATTATAACCTTACACCGTTGTTGTGGCTGTTTTGTCACAGAACGGGAAATGTGGCGCCAGTGACCAGCACGATCACGGAGTAGCTTCCTACACATCACGGACCACGGACGGAGTCGGAAATGAGGTTAGTGGAAACTTACGATATACATTGATTTCTTTATTTCTATTTCGGATATGACAGACCAGATTGTGCAACATATAAAACATTTAATGAATCAAATCGCTAATCCGAATCTCTCTAACCTTATCTCAACTTTTTCGGGGGAAAATTCAAAATTCGAGGAATGGATAAAAAATGTCGAAAAAGCGTCTACATTAAATAATCTTTCGGAATATGGGCAAAAATTACTGTGTTATCGTTACAGTGAAGGAGCGGTTTCAAATTTCATTTCACGAAATTTAAAAGAATTCCCAAATGCTACGTGGCAACAATTCAAAGATGAGCTTTCCAAAAGATTTGGCAAAATTCACGATTCTTTCTTGTCGTTTACGGACCTATGCAAAATACGACAGGAAAATTCAGAAAACATACAGAATTTCGCCGACAGGTTATATTCTTTAGCCAAAACTGCATACAAAGATTTCAGTGCAAATACGGAATTGATTGACCATCAAATATTAAATTTCTTTATATCTGGACTGTTGGATATAGACATTCAGCAAAAGTTAATTCGGGAAGATCCTAAATTATTTCAAGATGCTGTTAATTTGGCTGTTCATGAACAAAATACAAAAATCAAAATTCAGTTAAGATCAGGCTGCAATCCCTTGTCCGCATCGAACATTGACTACAATCAGGATGATGGTCAGTTACATTCTGTTAACGACATTCAAAACAATGACGCGTATCAATCGAACATGGCAGATATGAAATCAACAAATCGTCCTTTACCGAATCATTTTCAACGTGATAGAAACGATAGTCGAATTCCAGTTAATTCTTCATTTGAGCAAAAACACCCGGAGAAACACATCAAACGTAGAGATTATGCTATTTGCTGGTTCTGTCGAAAGCTTGGGCATATCAGGTCCGAATGCAAAGAGTTTTTGCAACTGAAACAAGGTTTCAGTCGTAACAGTGAAACGTCAACATTTTCAGATCAATTTAATGGCTCAAAAGGACAAAGGACCGACCTTCTAGAGAATTTGAAACCATTGTCTTACAATCAACATTTAAAGGAGGGTGAGATTCCGATTCAATTCTTGTCAAACTTGGCGATTCCATATCTGTAAGATGCCTCGTAGACACGGGTGCCAGTTTCTCTCTGATAAATAAAAGAATATTCGACTCCTTTAAAACCAAATCAAATTTAGAACAAACAAATATCATATTATCGTCAGCATCGGGGGATAATATAAATGTTTTAGGTGCTGCAAATGTGTCTTTAAAAATTAACAACCTCAGGTTAACCCATAAATTTATTATTACAGACAACCTTAATAGAAATTGCATTTTGGGAAAGGATTTCTTGGCGAGAAATTCGTGTCGTATAGACTTTCATTACAATACCCTTAAGGTAAGAGATATTTACATTAACCTGGAAAATGACGTAACAATCGCGTCTATCGTCCGACTGTCAAAAAACGTCATTTTAAAACCGCGGTCAATACACACACTTTACGCGAAGGTTAAGAAAAATCCGTCTCTTAAAATAAATACTGATTACGAAATTTCAGAAGTTAGGAAAGGTTTTATTTTTGACGAACCAAATATTCGTATTCCTCATTGTCTTATTCATCTAAGGAAAGATAGGAATTTTCCCATGCAAATAATAAATGAGTCTAACAGAACATTCAAGCTTAAACGTGGTTGTATATTGGGTCAATTGAGTGATTTGAACAATTACAGTGTATCGTCGTCTTCCGAGACTGATAAGCGACCAGCCGATGCATTTGTTAATTCAGTAGAATCATTCAATCTTGACCAGATCAATACGCCAGAAGAACACAAAACTAGATTGCAAGATTTAGTAAATAAGTTCCCGAATGTGTTTAGTCAAGGTGAATTTGATCTAGGATGCTACCCTCATTTGAAAATTCCGATTGAAACAACAAACCAAAAGCCGATAAAAATTAGGCCCTATCCGGTACGATTTGCCGAAAGAAATGAAATGAAGGACAAGTTAGATCAAATGCTTAGGGCTGGTATACTGAAACACTCTACATCTGAGTATTGTGCACCGGCATTATTAGTATCAAAAAAGGACAATTCCAAGAGACTTGTAATAGATTATAGACAATTAAATAAGCACATCAAATCATATTCTCACCCTCTCCCAAATATCCAAGACATCTTATCATCGTTAAATGGCAGCAAATATTTCACTTGTCTCGATCTGAGTAATAGTTATCACCAATTAGAATTAAATGAAAAATCAAAGGAAAAGACTGCTTTTGGAATTCCAGGCGGGTTTCATATGGAATTTGAGCGCTTGCCAATGGGTTTAAATATTTCAGCGAGCTGGTTCCAATCAGTCATGACTCATGTTTTAAAGGAGCACAGAGACTTTACGTTTGTCTACCTTGACGACATATTGATTTTTAGCAAAAATTTAGACGATCATTTCAGGCACATTGAAACTGTTTTCAAAGAGCTACAGTCTAATAATTTGAAATTAAAGTTACGAAAATGTCACTTTTTACAAGATAAGATCTCCTATCTCGGACACACGATAACAGCTGACGGCGTACAACCAGACGCAGATAAGATAGAGGCGTTGAAGAGACTTAAAACTCCAAATTCAGTTAGGGACATACGTCGTTTCCTGGGAATGACAGGGTTTTACAGAAGGTTTATTTCTGATTATGCCAATATAATTTTACCTCTGTTGTATCTGACATGTAAAGGTGTTAAGTTTCATTGGAATCAAGAATGTCAAAATGCTTATGATAGACTTATTTTAGAATTAGCGAAGTTACCAATGTTAAGTCACCCTTCTCTCGATAAGCAGTTTGTTTTACACTGCGACGCATCAGACCTTGCGTTTGGAGCAGTTCTAAGTCAAGATGGGAGACCAATTCACTACATAAGTCATGCGTTTTCTAGGTCTCAAAGAAAATATTCCGTGATCTTAAAGGAGGCCTATGCCATCAAATTCGCACTTCAAAAGTTAGATTACTATCTTCACGGTGTTCCTTTTGTGATATACACAGATCATCGCCCCTTAGTTCACCTTTTGTCTTCAAATTTCAGCAATAAGCTATTAGAACGGATAGCCTTAGAGATCTCGGCGTATGATTGTGAAATTAGGTACATAGAAGGAAAGCTAAATTTAGCCGCAGACTATTTCTCACGCGCGTGTAAATCTCACGACGCTGCTCGAAAGGACGTACCCTCAGGCAATTCACCTAGCCAAGACCTGTCGAATTCAGTCAATATTATAAACACACAGTCATTCGACCCAAATGAAATTCTTAACAAGACCAAAGCCCCAGAAATGTTGCCTCCTCTTAAACTTCCACCCTTACAGCAATTAGATATGTCAAGTGAACAACAGAAGGACACTGACTTGACGAAATTAATGGAGAAGGTCAAAACTAATTCCTTACCCCCTGGTGAAAGTAGGCGCTTCATAATTCAAGATGACATTTTGTTTTTCATTAGTGACCCCGATGACATGCCAATTCTCCGAATTTATGTACCAAGTCATCTTAGAACCTTTGTTCTAAAATCCTTTCATGAACTTTGCCATTATGGGTATCAGAAGATGTACTCGTCAATAAAAAGGGAGTTTTATTGGCCCAACCTGTACAAAGATATAATTACTTTTAACTCACAATGCGTGACATGTAAATCTGTGAATTTGCGAGCCCAGAAAAGCCCAATTATAGATAGGGAACCTCCGTTAGGCACTTTTGTAGAAGTGTCATGTGACGTCATTGGACCGGTTTGTAAAAGTAATGCCTCAAATTCATATATTTTGGTTTTCATGTGTCAGTTCTCGGGATGGGTCGAGGCCGTCGCCACGAAGCAAGCCACAACGGAAGATGTTATCACAGCATTTTTTGATTTAATCTTCTTTAGGTATGGTGCGCCATTAAAATTCATCACTGACAATGGTTCTATCTTTGTTTCAAAAGCTATGCAAGATTTCTTAAGGTTTATGAACATTGTTCACGTACGCTCTACTATTTATCGTCCGCAGGGGAACTCTAAAAATGAACGTTCACATGGAACCATTCGCAGAATTATTACAAAACTGTGCGATAATAGTCCAAAGGACTGGGATCTGTTACTCCCAAACGCCTTAGGCGGGATTCGTTTTGGTATTTCGATAAATAACACTATGAGCCCCTTTAACGTCCTATTTTGCAAAGATCCATTGCTTCCTGTAAATTCATTAATGGGTAGACGTATGCATTACTATGGAAATGAAGGGTACAAATATCTTTTGGAAAAAGGACACAAAACCTTTTGCCGAGCATATTATCACATAACAAAGGCAACACGGAAACGTAACAAGCACGCGAATAAAGATGCGAAGGCAACCGAATTTCAAGTTGGTGACGCTGTTTTCTATGCAAATTTAGATCAGAAGAGAACAAAATTTTGTCAGTCATGGAAACCGTATTACCGTGTAATCTCGGTTATTGGTCCAAAAAATCTAATTATTAAAAATATGTTGGACCACGAAATAGCAAAGGTTCACGTAGACCAGGTGCGCAAAACTGATATTTTAGACTGGAAGTTACCTAGTGACACGCAAATTAACCCCAGACCAATAAGAAATTGTAGGTTCTTAAGAAGATATGAATCAGAAAATGGTGGGTCAAGTTCGGACAGTGAACACTCAAATATTACTTCAAAAACAGTGCGTGTACAAAAAAGAACAAGAGGGCCATGATGGCCCTAGCTCGCTCACCTGAGTTATACCTAGATTGATAATTAAATAGTATCAATAAACTTTATTTAAGTTTATCAACTTCTATCCTTGACCTTATGGGGTGGCTAATTTCCTCACACAAGATCATTGTGGTTTGTTTTGTATGAAAAATTGGTTATCTTGAAGGAGCTGGAGCATCTGGTCTGAATTTTCAGGCTGTTTGGCATCAATACTAAGAAAACGAAACTAGCTTTCCATTCCATCTTTATTTATACAATAAAAACAATATGTCCATTCAACAGGACTTTAGTTCAAAGTTATATAAAAGACTTGAGTAGTGGCTAAAGAAACAAACTTTTGGTTTAGGTGATAGGTGTAATTGCTGAAAGAGAAGTGGCATTGTTTTTATTACTATTTATCTTTTAGAACAAATAACTAAGCAAGAAACCCAAAATAAACACAAAATGAAGCTTTGAATGACTTTATCCTGAACTAATTCCACATGGAACATACTGAGCATATATTTTTCATATATTAAGGATTATTGCAAAGAAATGATTTGAAAATTTCAAGATATTTTATTTTGGAAATCATAAAACAAGCATGACTACTTACCTATGTGGCAGTTGGTGATTCTATACTGGAGGTAGAGCCAAACTTGTGCTACATGGGAACACAGCGAGTGGCGACAGAGGTTGTGTGGTGCTGCCTGGGGAAAGTTCTGGAAGCCCCTCCCCCCCTAACATCAAGGCAAGTTTTCCTTGTGACTCGAGGAAGGGTGGTTGTTGTCTGCGCGTTTGTCCTTCTCCATGGTAGCCAGTGTTGGTCCCCTTATGCTCTGTGGAAACAACAGAGCTATCGACTATTGGACCAGTGGTTTCAGATCCCACAATGACATGTTGATAAAGGCTTTGTATGCAAAGCTTATGATTCCAGTAGTCTCTTCAGTACAACATACACAGCATCATGTTTAGCATGCATTTTCTTATTACGGAAATGGACTCATCAAGATCAGGAAACTACCGCCGAGAGTTTACTGTATCAGGACTGAAATCGGTGAGTGCTGTCTTGAAGGCATAAAGATCCATACTACAGAGGCATCTGCAGGTTTTGTGTGAGAAAATGTAGTTTCCTGCTGCCTGCCACTATTATATAGTTACATATGATGCATTAATAAACAAACTCACAATCCAATGCATGGTAGCATTTTCTTTTCCATAAATAATTACTTAGATTTGTAAATAAAATTCAACAGACAATTATATCAAAATTGAGGTTAGCACCTCTTCAATTTGAACCCCTTCTGACATTGGCTGTAGAATTAAGTAAAAACAATGTATGACTGGTAAATTTTGTGGCAATGTATTTTTTTAATTTTCTGGATACTATCAACTGCAAAAATTAGATTCGCAAAATAAACATTGACTTTAATAAGTCATCTAAATACTACCTATAAGTTTAACTCAGTTGAACATTGTACATGTCACAATCAGGCTTTTATTGCAAGTATTAAATGGTCTTTGGGGGAAAATCAAAGAAACTGAATTCACCCACTAAAAAGAGCATTTTTGGCTTTATTTGGCAAAGATTTGCACCCAATAATTTACCATTTATACAGAAATAAAGAATGACTTGTCTTTAAGTGTAAAAATACACCATGCTATGGTCAGACCAATATGATTGGATAGTGCCAGAGTTACCAGCGCTATTAGAAAAGATAAGGTCCAGAGTTGACCCATGATGTGTTGTTGGCTGACATATCAACTGTTGACAATGAAAGATTTGTTCCATTGTTTCCTCTAACTGTCCGTTACTTTTAGAAACATCTATGTTGAAATCTCCAATAATGACCAATGGTTTTTGAGCATCAATGTGTTTAGTAACCTCTTTTCTGATGAGTGCTAATAATCTGTGTAATGGTAATTTTGGAGACTTATACACTACAACAATTTGTTTTTCTGTCTCAAAGCATTTTGTCGTTATTGAAATGAACTCAAAGTTCTGTTCGCTGTAGCAGAATTGGTGTTTGAGATTGAGTCCTTCTTTAATATACATGGCTAAACCATGAGATGGTCTAACTGATTCTTTTTGTTGAACCTGGTCATTTCTGATAAGTTTAAATCCTGGTATTGCATACTGTAAGCTACAGTCTGCTTGAACCAATCTGGTTTCAGATAAACCAATCACGTGAGATGAAAGAATATTTTTATCTTTCAAAATGTCTTCAAAATGTTTGTGAAGAGACCTACAATTGTTATAGATTATCTTGAAATGATCATCACTATTAATTATGTCAAGGGGAGTATAGCACAGATTAAGCATTGACTCAGACCTTAAACGTTTCATTTCTTCAGATACTCGTTCATCCATGGACAAGGATTTTTCATTGAAATTCAAAATGCTGAGTTTATCAATAGATCTGACTCTACTCAAAGCTACATAGTGAATATGGGGGTTCTTTCTTATTCTACGCTGTGATAGGTCTATAACCACTTCTTCAAGGGTAGTTCCTTGAGCCCTATGTACAGTTCTTCCAGCAGCTGGTTGTAAGGGAAACTGGATTCTTTGGATTGTATTCTGTCGGTACTGAAAAGTTCTTTCTGTATCAAATATAGGTACCCAATTTCTATCTATAGAATAATGATAAAATCCTATATTGTAGTATTTGTTCCGTCTTTCATTTCCAATTTTGTCATCATCAAACTGTACCCAAATAATACTTGGTCTAGTTGTGTCATTTTGCTTATTTTCTACTTTCTTGACAACACAAGATGAACCATTTGTTAAACCATCTTCAGTATCTATGTTTATTGTCAGATCATAGATCATATCTACCACTACTGTCAGTGAAGAATGCAAGCCCATTGAAAGATATGTATCAGAGGCCAATCTACTTAAGACATTCTCTTGGTTTTTTTTAGATATATTTGCTCCAATTACTGTATCATGACACTGTATTTCAACCTTTTGAGTGTCAGTTTTGTTCATGATTTTATTATTAAAGTCTTGCATAAAGCTATTTTCTGCAAATATATGGGGAGCATTGATGGGATAATTTGCAGAATCAGGATGTACTCGACAATGTTCAAGTTGCTTTTTATCTTCTTCAGTCATTTGGTTCATGCGTAGCCTATTAAGTAACTCTGCAAATGCACTTCCATCCTGTTGTCTCATTATTTCTGTCAATTCAAACATTTTGAAATGGTTTTGCCACAAGTTGGGACAAAGGGCACTTGCATCATTCCTAAGATCTTCAAATATCCAAGACCCAGCCACAGGTTTTAACTGATAAAGATCACCAACGGCAATGATGCTTTTACCACCAAATGGTAATTGTGTTCCAGTCAATTCTTGAAGTCTTTGGTCTATAAACTGTAAAATTGAATTACTCACCATTGAAATTTCATCAATGATAACTACAGATAGATTTCGATATTTTGATCTAAAGGTGTTGAGAGTATCACAATTCAATGTTTGTTCCTTTTGCTTGAATTTTTGGTGGAAAGCAGTTGATATTGTAGAGCCATTTATGTTATAGGCTGCTTTCCCTGTATAAGCACATAACAAAACTCTCTTCTCATCAGGGTTCTGGCCTTCACTAAGATTGAAATATCTATACAATGTCTGATAAAGAGCTTTGATTACAACACTTTTTCCAACTCCTGCGCCACCTGTCAAGAATGCATATAACGGGGCATCATTTGTTTTTAACCAATGTATTACATGATTGTAGAAGTGTTTTTGTTTTTGGTTCAAACACCTAATAAGTTCCATATAATTTTCATCAGGAAGCAAGTTTTCAGTCACACCAATTGAACTCAGAGAAGAGGAGTTACCTAGCTCTATGCCTATATCATATTGTCTATGCTCAACAGCTCTATCAGGATTAAAGTATATAAATGATTCAGCCTCTGAAGGGGTTTCAGCTTCTGCATCTGCTTCAGCTTGTTGAGTGCTTGGAGCTATTTCATCATAGGCATCACAATCATTTTCTGCAGCTTGACATGCCATCTCTAGCTCTTCAACATGGTGTTCATACACTTTACATCTCATATCAATCTCATTTTTCCTGGCTAAGTAATGCTCTTTGTAACTTGAATGGTTTGCCAATAAATCTTTTTCTTCATTTCTCCAAGGTTGAAAAAGTATAATTTTTTCTCTGAAATGATTCTCTTCATTGGTTTTCTTGTTGAAACGTACATACCTAATAACTTTGTGGTTTTTCCTCTTCCTAATGGTAATTCCATTTTTCAATTCAATCAATATCTGTTCCTCATCACATTTTTCGTTAGTGATCAAAACATCACAGTCATCGTCATTTCTATCCGGTTCTGCACAATCATCAGTACCACTGTCTTTTGGATAAATGACCTCCAGTTGAGAGACATAATCTGCCAAGCACCAGTTTTCAAGGCATTTTGGTCTTCTTGAGTATCTCTGTATAACATTGTCCGCTACAACATCTGTTGAGGATTTGGGTAGTTCATCAAGTTTACTTTTAGTTTTTAAAAGTTGTATTCTTTGCTTTGGTGCAGATGTATTCACAAACACTACATCTCTAGTGCTTCTGGTCAAGGGCATTTGAAGAACAAGATACACAGCTTCTTGGGCACTAACCTCAACACAATTTGAAAATACATTTCCGATATGTCGAACTTGTCTTTTTATGTCAAGGTTACCATTTCTTGCTTCCTTTGCAGCAGCATATAATAATGAACTCATTCCTCTTTGTGATTTGCTAATGTAAGAGACAATGTACATTGCACACGCATATGGGTCAAGGACAAACTGAATATCAATGTTTGCTTTCCATGCTTTCAAAACTGTTTTATTGTACAAGTTTAGTCTGATGTCTTTAGGCGTCCTTTTCATGAAAACTTTTGGTGCTTTCAACGAACTACGTATACTTTTTATGTACTCTTCTTCACTTATTTCAAGAACTTCACAAAGGAACTGTTCATACGTGCAATCGAAACCGTCTTTTTCTGCATTTATTTTCTTTTGCAACTTTTCATACATCTTCTTATACTTATCTACTTCTGACTCCAGGGGTTCTAAGATCATTGTGCTTTTCAATGGTGGAAGCGGATAACCAAAACGGCAAATGCGGTCTGCTTTCTTGTGACAAGTTCTAGAGTGTTTGTGAACTTGTAGCTGCACAAGGTCTTGGATAGATACATTATCAGAATCACATTGCAAGTATTCGTCCACAAATTCTGTGATTTCCTTGTTTGAACTATCCCTGTACTTTGGAGCGTTTTTCACCCAGACAAGCATATGGATATGTGGAGAACCTCTTTGCTGGAATTCCACACGGTAAAAGTAATCTGTTAGTTCTCCAAGGCAGTCATGAGAGCTCTTCAAAATGATGTTTATGAATTGTTGAACACGATGGTCGAAGTAGCGTGAACATGTAACTGGGTCTTTCTGAATTAATTTGACTTTCTGCTCCCATGTCATATTAGCTATTTGCTCATCAGACAGAACTGTACCATCATTCAAGTTAGACAACATTTTCAATAAATCAGACCATCTCGTGTCTGCAGAGGAAAGTGACATAAACCATGTTGGCAAACCCAGCTGTCTTATCATGGCAAAAACATCCTTTTTCTTTGCTTCCAAGTAAGCAGGAGAGTTTCTCAGTTGTTTGAATATGTAGTACCCTTCATCTTGTTTCACCATATTTTCCATGTAATTTGTGTCTCTTGCTTGTTCTGCAGTCAATTTCTCGCCTTTCAACTGGCATCTCCTGACAGCTAAATTAACTTTGTCATTTAACTGTTTCATTTGATATTTCTTCAACTTAAAGAATATATTTGGGACACTATTTGCAGCTCTTCTGTCATAACTTCTTAATTCCCATTTAGCAATATCTCCATAACTGACTGGCACAAGCCTTTCAGCATTCTCTTTCCTTCTTTGTCCGCAAAATATTGTTGGAAAACACAAATATTCAGAGTCTTTGTCTTGATAAATACTCAGAGGTCTTTGACCTTCCCCAGGTGCAAATGTTAGAGTATTAATTCTGTTTTCCAAATCAGCATTATCGACAAGAGTGTCAATATTTCCAACATTTTCCTGTGTATTTTCTTCAGTGTCAGAATCATAAAAGGAATCCTGATCAACATTCTCTGAATCAACAGATTTGGTACAATTTGAGTCTTTAATTTCACATTTTATGGGCGAGCGTTCAGATGGATTGATAAATTCTCTTGATATTTCATCATTGGCTGTTGAAACTTGTGAAACCCAATTCTCATCAATTTTCACACTTGAAGTATTATAAAGAATACTGTTTTCTTTTAGCCAGTGAAGAGCAAGTAAAACACGCAATGGTCTTACATTTTCTGTAAATGCACATGACTTGAAAGACAATTTCTTTTTCAACTTCACTGCAATTGTGACATTTTCATCCAAAGGCCTCGGAAGTGCATTAACTACTGGCTGTATATCAACAGGAACATTGACAATGTTTCCTTTTACTGAATATTGGCGACCTCTAGGCAATTCACGCACTTGCATGAATGGAATTCTCAAAGAAACCAATCGTTCTTCCAAAGGGTAAAGATTAAGCTCACTGGGTTTATCAGGGAATTTCATTCCATTCATTACTGATAGTTTTGGAACTTTCTTGTTCATTAAACTTCGTTTACATGTGATACATATCCACTCCTCTTCATCTATTGACTTCTTACCAGTGAAAAATTTTGAATCTAATGTTAAATTGCTGGCTTTTGAAACACTTTCTTTAAACCAAGTTTGATTGCAACAAGTACAAATGAATTGGGGGCCTTGCATAATACTCTCATGAAATATGCCAATACAACTGTCAATATTTTCACCATACTTCATTTTCTTATGCGTAGCCGTTTCTTTTTCTCTAAACTCTTCATTCTTTCTTTTTAGCTGTTTTCTTGCCATATCACTGTTCAGTTCTTTTATTTTTGTTCTTTTTTCAAAGCGTGCTGACTGTTTCATAAGTCTCTCTTTCTCTAAAACCAAAGGATTGCTTCTAGCTTTCCTTTTAGACTTGATTGATTTAGGTTTCTCTCTCTCTTTAAAATTGGGATCTGATCGCACTTTGGCTTTTGATCTATTCTGGATTAGCTTCTCTTTCTTTTTATTTTCGGGATCTGATCGAGCTTTGGCTTTAGACCTATTCTGGATCAGCTTCTCTTTCTTTTTATTTTCTGGATCTGATCGAGCTTGAGCTTTAGACCTATTCTGGATCAGCTTCTCTTTCTTTTTATTTTCTGGATCTGATCGAGCTTGAGCTTTAGACCTATTCTGGATCAGCTTCTCTTTCTTTTTATTTTCTGGATCTGATCGAGCTTGAGCTTTAGACCTATTCTGGATCAGCTTCTCTTTCTTTTTATTTTCTGGATCTGATCAAGCTTGAGCTTTAGACCTATTCTGGATCAGCTTCTCTTTCTTTTTCTTTTCTGGATCTGATCGAGCTTGAGCTTTAGACCTATTCTGAATCAGCTTTTCTTTCTTTTTAAATTCCAGATCTGATCGAGTTCGATCATGATACCTTTCCTGGATAAGCTTCTCTTTCTTTTTAAATTCCGGATCTGATCGAGTTCGGTCATGATACCTTTGTTGGATAAGTTTCTCTTTCTTTTTAAAACTAGGATCTGATCGCGCTTGGGCTTTAGACCTAATCTGGATAAGTTTCTCTTTCTTTTTATAAGCAGGATTTGTGCGAGTTCTAGCTCTAGACCTGTTTTGCATCACTTTTTCCTTTTGTTTGAATGACGGGTCATTCCTTCTTCCCCTCTTATAGTCTCTGTAGTATTCACATCGATTTTGTCTTGACTTATTTCTGGCTTCAGACCTTTCCAGTTGATCCTTGAAATAATCTTTCATTCTCTGATTTTCATCTTCTTCAGTAAAGCTTAATGGCAGTAGTTCATATTGACAAGACAAATCTATATTCATACTCTCATACATTGAATAAATAAATGCAACAAGTTGATCAATGTTAGAAAATGACATCAAAACTGATTTTCCATCAAACGTGGACAATCCATTAGTTCCATGAGAATGTGAATCAAATAACCAGAGTCGGTTATCTTTTTTGAAAACAGCTGAACAAATTGCTCCAACTACAACAAGGACGTATTGCTGATTTTGAAGAATGCTATTCAAAGCACTATGAAGCGTAGGTAGAACAGAGTCATTCTGAGTATCTAAAGTCAGTCCTGAAACTATGTCCATCTTTTGAAGTAGAACTCTCCTAGACAAAATATCAACACTATGAGGTATTTCATCAAGACAAAGCAGTCTATGCTTGAACCTTCCATTCTGCTTTAAATTTTCTATAACTCTTTTATATAGTTGATCCCCAACTGAAAGAACTTCATCAAGTTTCAATGTTGTGGACAAGTTAGAAAAATGGGAATATATTAAAGCAGTTAGGGAATTCATAGTACACTGGTTGCTTCTGGAGAAAATAGAGAATCTGCTATCACCTTGGTGGTGTGAACCATGTAGAATTGTTTCAAACCTTGAATTACTCTTACCATTGAATATTTCAGAAGGGTTACTCTGTGGTAAATCTGCATTACATACAATAGAAGTCTGCAGGTCACCCTCACTTTCCTTTTCTTCACCTTTGCAATTCTCAGAAATATCTGTAACAAGTTTGACATCATGAGTATAAGTGTTATAATGATTTTGTATTTCTGTTTTGTTCTTTTTGTTTATTTCATATTTGTTTGTTTCTCTGAATATTTCTCTTTTTGCCTGTGCGATGACAGGACTTCGTTGTGCCTGTGCGATAACAGGACTTCGTTGTGCCTGTGCGATAACAGGACTTCGTTGTGCCTGTGCGATAACAGGACTTCGTTGTGCCTGTGCGATGACAGGACTTTGTTGCGCCTGTGCGATGACAGGACTTTGTTGCGCCTGCGCGATGACAGGACTTTGTTCTGTCTGTGTGGTGACAGGGCTTGTTGGTGACTGTACCGTGAATGGATGTTGTGTGGAACTATCTGTGGTACATTTTACTGACTTTTGTTCCATAACACTCTTTCTAGCTACACTTTTCTTCCAGCCCTTTTTCCGTGGCATTTTCTGAAAAACATAAAAAAAAACCTTGAATGATTTGAATCCTTCCTCCAAACAAAATTTTAGGGTGGTCCCATTTGAAAGCTGCTGCAGACAACAAAACAGATGGTAGTTAATGAAGAGTTTGTGCTTATTGTTGCCCAAAAATTATTGAGACAAAAAGAGAAAATGCTGACACTCAGCATTTTTGTCCTTTATCTCAATATTTCTCAAGTCTTTTTCCTAATGGAACGTCAAAACTAGGTCTTGTTTGGGAAAGGGGTAATGGAAAAAGATGATTGTCCGTGGACAAGCTCGCTGTTTAGCAAACCAATATTCAAAGTTAAAAAAGATGTATTTGTGAAACAGAAAAGCCCAAGGAATTGATATCTTTTCAAAATTGAATGACTTTATAAAATATGTCTTATTTGTATTCCAAAATTCATAATAGCTTTTATATAAAGTATCTCACTTTAAACCATTACCACATGGCAAAATTTTGGTGTAAAATTTCATACACTTAAATTTGCAGTCTCCAACATCTTTGAATTTAAACCAGTCAAAAATATTGTCGGCTTGTAATTGGTTATGGGTTAATAGGATTAAAGCTTGACCTTGAAGAAGTTTGCATTACACGGATACATGTTTTTTCCACATTTCACTTGCATTCATATCTTGTTCTGGTATATATAGCTATCTATGTGCAAACAAATAATGATACTTGCCACTCTGAATTAATAATCCTTTATTCAAAGTTGATTGTCTTCTCACAACTAAGTATATTATTTGGTCACTTATGCCCACTGTCTTTCACATTTATGTTCGATTTCAAAGGTCTACAATCTTGGCAAACACAACAGTATCTCTGTTTGTATTTATTGTTCCACACTGTTCTTTTACAAAAGTAAAATTGTGGCACACAATGCACTATATCACTATATAAACTTGTTTATTGTTATACAAATGATAAATAACTATCCACAACAATGTTGTTTACATATATTGAATATTTTGCAATATTTCTCAGCACTGTCTCTATATATTTATTGTTCCTGTAAAAGATAAAAAAAAAATATGCTATAATTCATTTATAAATCCTTTCCCAAACAGCAAAATTTCAGTGTGGTCCAATTTGAAAGCTGATGCAGACGACAAAAGGGATGTTGACAACGATTAGATTTATGTACAATATAGCAAGCAAAACAATCAGTCAAAAGGAGAACTTGCCAAACTTTTCTTAAAGCAGTTCTATTAGGGATGTCAAAACTAGGTCATGTTTGGGAAAGGGTAAATTTGGATGCTTTATAAATTAAGATACAATTATTTCTTAAAACAAACAAGACATGTTTGTGGAACACAAATGCCCCCGAAATGGCCATTTTTTAAAGTTTTTGTGAAAATGGTTGATACGGGTTAACCGATGACCTTGAGGTCATATTGCATGGAACAGATAGCTATCATTGAAAGGAAGTTAGATACCAAATTTGAGCTTTGTATGTTGAATACTTTTGGAGAAACAGCAAAATGTTAAGTTTTTGGACAGACAGACAGACAGATGGACTGACAGATGGACAGACGGATGGACATGAGTAAAACAATATGCTCCAAATCTTTTGATATGGAGGCATAAAAATATTCTTAATCAAGTTCAGATACCTAATATGGGGCATTTTCTATGAACTTGTATGTAACCTAGAAATTAAAGATTGACAATAATGTTGATTGATAAAATTGCAAGTAATTAAAAAAAATTATCTTGGATGCATTTGGATTGTACATGTAACAATGCTTTAGATATAATTAAGAAACTGATTATATAAATAAACTTCACAGTTTGAGGTTTTTTTCTTTCATCATTGCAAAATTGAATAAAATGGTGTAAAGAAGTACAAGTATTGTGTTCAACAAGGCGGTGTAACACAGAAAGAGGCCCTTCCAACAACTGGTAGATAATAAAATTATAGTACATGTACTTATTTCATAGATTTCAATTTCTGAAACATGAAGCAAGTATATTATCTTTAAGGAAATAATGTACATATTTTTCTCTGCATTTTATTCAAAAGTTATATCTACCAGTATACTCACCTGGTAAATGTTGACAAAAAAAATACACCAGCCTTATTTTCATTTTTTTTTTCTCCGTGAATCCATGAATTCTTATTTCAATTTATCAAAGAAAGTTTTAAAGCAAAAAAGGTTTTGAAGCAAATCAGACTGTATGGATTTTAACCCAAAGCAACTTGGGTGTACGAAAATGGCAATGACCACAGTAAACACTCCAGCATCAACAGTATCAACCTGAAAATATACAAAAATACATGTATTATAGCTTATTGCATTAATATGGAAATATATTGTGTCGAAGGAGTTCTTTTGGCAGAGTAGCTCAAGCTTGCCGAGGGCTAGTATGCCAAAAGAACAAGTTCGACACAATATATTCCCATAATAATGCAATAACCTTTCTATCATATACTTTGATATTGTTTTTTTAAAAAAGTGATCATAAACCAAAGTCATAAAAAATAGTTTCGGGTGGAAATTATTTAAAATAGAAAATGCTTTTTAAAACGTCATGCGGTTGAACGGAAATTATGTGGGAAAAGTAATGTCAGTGTATGATTACATCAACGTCACTAGGGAAGTATAAGTTTGTGTTTATTGGGGTTTTACGCCATTTTCAACTACCAGGGTCATATTGCTGTGGCTGGAGCACCTATCCATGGATTCCTGTTGTTTCTCAAACCAGTACTACCACAACACCTTTACCGAAACTCCAGCTGCTCACCCACTTAGGTTAACGATTTAAAACCCATTGGTGGGTGACAATTATGTCAGAAAGGGTATTAGCTGCAGCTGGGTATCGAACCTGGGACCTCTCAAATAAGAGGCAGATGCGCTACCAACTGCCCTAAGGCCGCGACCCCCTAGGGAAGTATAAACAACTTTGAATGTCAGTGGCCATTATTTTCAACTCGGAATGGAATCATCACAAAAGATATTGAATTTGAGATTTCTGTTACAGACTTGTGCTATCAATCTTCCTAAAAATATGTACATTTGCTGTTTTGTATATATTTTTCATTTATTGAAATTTGTTAATTTCGTGTATTTGCAATCAGAATAGACTTGCTACAGAAAGTTGATATCCATGATACTTTGAAAGAAAATTTAAAATTTTTATTATCCACTTTTGTTTAGCTCTCATAGCGTTTGTAATGGTCAATGTGGATTTATAAGTGAATTATCAGGCTTGAAAGTTGTGAAGCAAGAGAGATGACTGGAATTATAGTTTCGTCCTTGGCGACTACTTCATATGTTTAAGTTCCCATGCAATATCAAAGTATGCAATATCATAAAATATTGCATACTTTCCTCCGGTTCAAATACATAGGGACAATATCAGAGTTTATAATAAATAATTATGCATAAACAAGTTAAAAGACAGTGAGATATTCAAAGAAATTGAAGACAAACGGTTGGACAGCCAGACGGATGGACTGACAAACGGACATTGACCAATCACAATACATGTACCTCATCTTGGGCACTTCATACTCATGTGAGCTAAAAATTTCAAAGACACTCACCCAATAATAATTCTTGCCAAGTTTCAAAAAGATTGGAAAGCTGATTTGACAAAAGAAACAATTTAGAGTTTGAGTGAGAATCAAAATCTTTTAACAACTTTGAAAGCCCTTCATGCAAGGATCATTTCTATAAAGTTTCAAAGATATTGATCATTTGATTTAGGAGAAGAAGATTTTTAAAGATAAGCCTACTTTCCCCTTTTCTCATGCCACGGCAGCCACAGTTTTTGATGGATTCAAAATCTTTTAACAACTTTAAAAGCCTTTCCCACAAGGATCATTCCTGCCAAGTTTAAAGAAGATTAGCCCACTGGTTTGGGAAAAGAAAATCTTTAAAGAAATTGTGGACGGACGGACTGACGACGGACAACGACCAATCACAATACCTCACATGCTCAGGTGAGCTAAAAATTCAGCCTTTTTAAAAAGTATTTGCTCTTTTGCCCTTTTTCTGATACTGCTGCACTAATAGGCAATGGTTTAAATATTACCAAAATTCTTCTAACAAATTTGAAAGCCCTTTACCAAAGGATCATTCGTGTGAAGTTTTAAGAATATTGGCCAGCTGGTTAGGCAGATTGAAGAAGATTTTTAAAAGATTTGGCTATTTTCCCCTTTTCTCATGCCACAGCAGCCAGAGTCTTTGATGGAATCAAATTCTTTTAACAACTTTGAAAGCCCTTCACCCAAGGATCATTCATGTGAATTTTCAAGAATATTTGCCAACTGATTATGCAGAAGAATTTTTTTTAGAAAATTTGGCTATTTTCCCCTTTTTCTCATGCCGCGGCAGCCAGAGTCTTTGATGGAATTAAATTCTTTTAACACTTTGAAAGCCCTTCACCCAAGGATCTTTCATGTGAAGTTTAAAGAGTACTGGCCAACTGGTTAAACAGAAGAAGATTTTTAAAAGATTTCCCTATTTTCCCCTTTTCTCATGCCGCGGCAGCCAGAGTCTTTGATGGAATTAAATTCTTTTAACAACTTTGAAAGCCCTTTACCCAAGGATCATTCATGTGAAGTTTCAAGAATATTGGCCAACTGGTTAGGCAGAAGAAGATTTTTAAAAGATTTGGCTATTTTCCCCTTTTCTCATGCCGCGGCAGCCAGAGTCTTTGATGGAATCAAATTCTTTTAACAACTTTGAAAGCCCTTCACCCAAGGATCATTCCTGCCAAGTTTCAAGAAGATTGGTCAACTGGTTTGGGAGGAGAAGATTTTTAAAGAAATTGTGGACGGACGGACGGCCGGCCGGACGGCCGGACGGACGGACGGACGGACGGACGACGGACAACGACCGATCACAATACCTCACCTTGAGCACTTCGTGCTCAGGTGAGCTAAAAACCAGGAGTGAAAGAGATACGCAATATTTATCATCTTGTTCAGAAGATAATTTAAATCTCAGAGATTTGCAGACTCGCCTGCGCCGTTTGCACAATGAACGGTTGCATAGTGCTAGTGATTTGAATCAGAAAATTGAGAGTGATTTGGCCGATCACAGTCAACAATCTGATCTCAATCAAAACCAAGACAGTCCATCACATGCGGAAATTGACGTTATGTCGTCAAATGCAAGTTCCGGTGAAATTGAGTCTTCGGCGCAAATGTCTGTTCAAAATTACTCGTCTAGTCCCGACAATCAATCGGATATAGATCAAACGATAAATGCAGTGCAGAATGATTCCAGTTTGCGAACAAAATTCCTGCAACTCGGAACTGAAATTATTAGCAAAATTAAGTTCAAGAAGGGACAAACATGATTCCAAATGCCCAGTCATATTCCTTGGTTAATAAAACTTGGGCAAAAGCAATGTATGTGTAAATAGTTCAATTGTTTTTATGTATTTTGATGGGTGAATAATTCGCACATAGAAAGTTTTTGCGTGTTACGACTGTAACACACTGTTTACGTAGAGCGAAAAGTGTGTAACTAAATCTCGCTGTAGGCAATAATTAATTGTCGTATTTCTGACAGGCGCAGAAAAAAAACCAAATGCGTTTAACGATAGTTGATGCATGAAACAGTCAAATGGCGATTTACGTTTTCATAACTGCCGTAATTACTGTTTGAATACTAAGTTCTAGAACTTGTAAATATGTTTATAAAAATTTTCTGTATGTTTTCAAATAATCAGCATGTAGTAATCGCATAGGGCCGATGGGAAGGTTTCTAGTTAAGAAAATAACACGAAAGTAACAAAAAGCGGGAAAGGATAGGAGAGAAATCTGAAATCAGCTTTGTAAAAGTTTAAAATATTGGAAAATAGGGGACATTGTTAGAACAAATAAATCTACTTTAAAATTTCGGCTGTATGGAAATTCTAAAAAGGTTAATTCAGATTCAAATTAGTGGTATATGCTTCTTTTGGAGTTGCACATAATTATACATTGTCTAAAATATGTTACGTTGCACAGTTAGTCTTTGTTCATGTCTTTATAGAAGTTTAGGATGACATGGGGAAAGTAAGTCATCCACAAACAACCTTGTACGTGCCTGACAAACTCTGTATGGACAATTAGTCTCGCACCTGGTGACCCAGACGTCTTCATAATATTACGATGGACATTAACCGTAATATGCACTATTTATGTACTGTGTTTATAGCAAGTAACTGTCCAGCCATCAATCTCAACGTAAAATGGAGACATCAAGAACCCGTCCCAACGTGCACTATATTAAACACGCCAGACAACTGTCAAAACATCACTCTTACACTCAAAAGGACATTAAGGATCCACCGTTATGTTTAAGATGTGACCTGTATACCCAAGGCAAATTTGCTGTCAAGGTTGAACTTTTCCTACATTGTGTTCTCGTAACAGACGAATATGACAGCATCAAACGTGTGGCTGTCATTTCGGTATAAAACAACTAACTTTATTACACCCGATAACGGACTCAGGAATTGATTAGATCAGTCAGTGGCACTGACTAAATCACGTGTTATTCATCATCTATTGCTGTCGATTTAGACTAGTCAACATCTAGAGAATGAACGGAGATCGATGCAGAGAGAAGAACCTTATCCCAAAGACTCGAAGACGAAGCGATGTCATCTTTGACTCAGCGCGTTCCAGAGACATTGATAAACTTTGAGTGTGACCCTTATGAAATCAAATTTGTGTTGTGTTTTGCTAGATTTCACGTTGTTTGCATTTATGTTTTCTTTCCGATTCGAGAATATTTAAAGACACTTATTATTATGTTTTTTCCTTTGTCATTGTTGTAATTGTACGTACATGTTTATTTCCTTTTTTTTATTATTTTTTTTATGGCATTGGGAGGTATCGAGATATGGCCTTGATATTTAAATGTCGTTTGAGAAAAGTTAATATATGTACTCTAAATTAGTGCATGTATGTTAGTCAACCTTGTTCATGCATAACCCGAGGCCATTGACTGTCATAAGAAATGTCATTTCTTATGACAGTTAAGAGTATAAATACCTAGCTTTGTGTATTGGACATTGACTTAGTGCTTTAAGCCTTAGCTCGTTGCTAAATGGCCAGAATGCTTGTTATGACTATACGGATATTAAAGAATTATAACCTTACACCGTTGTTGTGGCTGTTTTGTCACACAAGGTAAAAGGTCATGGTCCAAAATGAAAATCCTTAGCAGGAGGTATCAATGTGTATAAGATAACGGCCAAGTTAAGTGTTTTGAAAAGTAGGTCAAACTCCAAGGTCATGGTCAAATGTGAACGATGTTGGTAGGAGGTGTCCATGTGCAAAATATCAAGGCTGTATGTGTAAAAGGACATGAATAGACCAGGTTAAAATTCTTTTTAAAAGTAGGTCTCCAAGGTTAAGGTCACAATGTTCAAGGTCATGGTCAAATGTGATTGGTGTTGGTAGGAGGTGTCCATGTGTGAAATATCAAGGCCGTATGTGTAATAGGACATGAAATATAGGTCAGGTTAAAGTTTTTTAAAAGTAGGTCAAGGTCAAAGGTCATAGTTTAAAGTGAAACGTCTTGGTTGGAGGTATCCATGTGTGAAATATCAAGGCTGTATGTGTAAAAGGACATGAGATAGAGGCCAGGTTAAAGATTTTAAAAGAAGGTCAAACTCCAAGGTCAAGGTCCAAGGGCATGGTCAAATACAAAAGGTCTTGGTAGCAGGTGTCCATGTGTGAAATATCAAGGCAGTACGAGGGTTGTTCGGAAAGTTTTGAAACAACATTGATTTACAGTTTAAAACAAAGTATATTCACAAAATTTTATGACATACGTTTTTCGTAATCTTTAATCTAAATCACTATGAAATTTCATGTAAATCCCATATCTTCTTCACATAAAACATGGATATTAAAAATAGCTACTGACATAAAGGCGCACGCCGCCGTACAGGTAGTCACGTCATTTGACTATAACGGAAAAGGTAGTTATTTCTCAAAGCACCATACTTCACACAGAATGCATTTTCATGCCTCCCTGCCCATATATTGAACATCCACAATATAAGTAACTTGAAAACGGTGATGCAATCTTCCATACAAGGATAAGGAGTTGTTAAAGTCTCTAACAGTCATGCGGTCCTGTTCATCGATAGAACGTCACATAAATCTATTTTTACGTTAATGATGGAAAGTGGCAGCATCTCTCTTTACCTTCAGACGAGGTCCCTGTCTCCCGAAACTTATTGTGCAAGTCGTAGAAACATGCCCCTCTTTCCCATAATGACATATTAAAAAATAATTTGTTTAAATCCGTGATTTTCAGGCATTTACAGAAAACTTTTTTGAAAATTCGCTGTTCTGCCTTTCACGGCGTCACCATAGAATGCACTACTGTCGTTGATAAAAATTTTTGTCACGATGCTTAACGTTTGAATCTATCAAAAAAATTAGGTAATGAATCATAAATGATGTTAATATCAAATTTTCTCACGAAAATAGAATATTCATACCAACATAAAAAAAGAATATTTCTTATTTGTGAGTCGTGCGCCGGCCACACAATGATTGTGGTGTTATGGTAACTACTTGCAGCAAACCGGATAATCCAACTCTTAAAAATTTACTCGCATTTAACTTGTTATGTTTTAAACTTTGTGCAGACATAAAATAAATAAGAAACTATCTCAAATATTGGCGAAATGATATTTGTCTCAAACAACCCACATATGTGTAATATCACATGAGATATAGGCCTGGTTTAAGTTTTTTAAAATTAGGTCAAACTCAAAGGTCAAGGTCTCAAGGTCATGGACAAATGTAAACAATGTTGGTAGGAGGTGTCCATGTGTGAAATATCAAGGCTGTATGTGTAAAAGAACATGAGATATAGGCCAGGTTAAAGTTTTTAAAAGTAGGCCAAGGCCAAGGGTCATGGTCAAAAGTGAAACTCCTTGGTTGGAGGTGTCCATGTGTGAAATATCAAGGCTGTATGTGTAAAAGGACATGAGATAGAGGCTAGGTTAAAGTTTTTTTTAAAGTAGGTCAAACTCCAAGGTCAAGGTCTAGGGGCATGGTCAAATACAAAAGGTCTTGGTAGGAGATGCCCATGTGTGAAATATCAAGGCTGTATGTGTAATAGCACATGAGATATAGGCTAGGTTAAAGTTTTTTAAAAGAAGGACAAACTCAAAGGTCAAGGTCACAAGGTCATGGACAAATGTGAACGATGTTGGTAGGAGGTGTCCATGTGTGAAATTTCAAGACTGTATGTGTAAAAGGACATGAGTAATAGGTCAGTTTAAAGTTTTTTAAAAGTAGGTCAAACGTCAAGGTCACAAGGTCAAGGTCAAATGTGAAAGGTCTTTGTCAGAGGTGTCCATTTACAGAAATATCAAGACTGTATGTGTAAAAGCACATGAGATAGAGGCCAGGTGAAAGTTTTTCTAAAAGTAGGTCAAGCTCCAAGGTCAAAGGTCATGGTCAAATGTGAACCGTGTTGGTAGGAGGTGTCTATGTGTGAAATATCAAAGCTGTATGTGTAATAGGACATGAGATATAGGCCAAGTTAAAGTTTTTTAAAAGTAGGTAAACCCCCAAGGTCACAAAGTCCAAGGTCATGGTCAATTGTGAACAATGTTGGTAGGAGGTGTCCATGTGTGAAATATCAAGGCTGTATGTGTAAAGGGACATGAAATATAAGCCAGGTTAAAGCTTTTTTAAAGTAGGTCAAGCTCCAAGTTCAAGGTCACAAGGTCAAAAGTCATCGTCAAATGTGAAGGGTGTTGGTAGGAGGTGTCCATGTTAAAGTTTTTTTAGGCCAGGTTTAAGTTTTTTAAAAGTAGGTCAAACTCATAGGTCAAGGTCACAAGGTCAAAAGTCATGGTCTCAAAATGAAAGGTCTTGGTTAGAGGTACCCACAGTTGAAATATGAAGGCTGTATCTCTAATACGGAATGAGATATGGGCAAAGTTTTTGCAGATGCTGACGCCGACGCCGACATCCGGGGGTATGACAATAGCTCTTCCAAGACTATTGTCCCAGGCGAGCTTAAAATCAGCTGATAAATAAATTTACTTTGTCGTCAATAATTTTTTTTATCTGATGATTTTTTCAACATCTGCTACATCCAGCAAATCTCAAACACATTTCTGTCTTCTCTGATTCAAACCGTCTTTACATCAGACACCTATTGACAGAATTATAAAAGATTTTCTGCAATAGTATATGTCACAGCCATGTATCATATCGATGGGTAGATCTATATACCATACCTGTCAGAGGTGGTAGAACTTGACCTTGGATGACCTTGACTAGACTGACTGCCTCCTCTCTCCTGAAACAAATATCATTGCCATTGTCAAAATACCGTAATTATTCTAATGAACCCCTATATTCTAATAAACGCCCATCCCCCAAATCTCGGCTGAAAATTTGCTTGTTTCAAGCAAAATTCTAGCAAAAAGGAGTGATTGTAATAAGCCCTAAATCTGTTAGAAATGATGGAATTCCATCGAAAAATCATATTTTCCGGTCATTATCACAAAACTCGACTTGTTGAACTTCGAGTCAAGGAATTGACGCTTGATATGCAGATTTTGACAAACAAAATTAGAATACTTCTAATAAACACCCACCCCCTTCTTTTCCATTGACCATGTTTCTAAAAATTGCCCGAACGTTTATTACAATAATTACAGTATATGTCACTTTTTGCATTAACTCTTTACCACACAGTGACACATTTTGACACCCAGGCAAGATTAAGGCTTGGAAAAACATTATGGAAAATGAAGAAATTGCTTGTGACAAGCAATTTCTTGATTTCACACTATGCTTTCTTCAACAAAAGACAAACAAATTCTCACTTTCATTAACTTGAAATTGTCCTCTGCTAAGCCTTTGAATTTGGACTAGTCTGATATTTTGACATCTGGTAATAGGTTAACTGCTTCTCATACAACAAAATTTGGACCTATCAAATTCAAAGGTGTTCCAGACAACGAAATTGATCCAACAGTCAGAATAAATTATAATTCTCTTTGACAGATTGGAAAATACAGAGAAAATGGGAGAAAATGCTGGAACCTTCTGTGAAAATTCCATCCAAATACATCCACAAATGTAGGACGAGTTGTGTTAAGATGTGGAAGTACATCAAAGGGTCATTGTATAACTAGGAGGTGTTTTAGAAAGGGTTAACAAAATATGGTTAGTAGATCTACTTAAGGTTTTATCAAATGACAAAATCTTAAGGTTGTCCAAATTGAAAGAAATTGCAGAAGACATTATCAATGTCATGAAATTTCGAAATTTCATGACTTCTTGTATAGCAATAATCGTGGGAAATGAAGAAATTGCTTGTAACAAGCAATTTCTTCATTTTCACAAAGTTTTCCAAAACCTTTATATTCAGATGCATCAAAAGGCATCATTATTTGGGAAATGGGTTAAACTTACCAGTTTTTGTTGACCTTGTGACGGAGATTTCCCTCTCACGTAGCCACTGTCTCTGGCTATGTTGTTGATGGTAGCAATCCACTGAAACAAGAAAGAAAACATAAATAAGATGAAGAATTTGGGAATTTTGACAATGTCTATGATGAAAACAAAAACATTTCAAACATTCTTGTAAGGGCTGAACTACTTTAAATAGCTTCTTCATGACATGTAGCCAATGACCAAACGCCAATCGAAAGATCGCTCCGCCCAACATAGAATCTAAGACAAACAATTATTAATTGGCATGTCAATTGTTTTGATTAGTCGATAGATCGATACAGTATTGCATGCAACGAAGAATTTAAGACAAACAATGGAGGTGTGGCATTTTTCTGATCTTCCATTGGTTTATCAATGTTTTTGATTGACAGCCGGCATTTGGTCTATTCCTTGTATGACGACAACCTCGTAAAACAAAATGTTTTAAGTATATAGTTTTTATTACCTCATCCCTTTCTCTCTCATTTTCTGCCTGTAACACAACCAGTCTGGAACAAAATAAAGTAATACACGTATTATCATGGAATGAAAGGTGATATCCAGCCCTTTCCTACAAAACACAATTTTAGACTAGCCAAACTAAACCCAATTTTGGTGTTTTTTGTGTAAGAAAATGTGGGAAATGAAGAAATTGCTTGCCATTGCACTTCATCTCTAGTTTGGGATAGGCCTTTATACCTTTTCAAAATGGCAATATTTTGGACTTTTTCAATTTGAAATTTGCTGAAATGGACAGAAAGAGTCCGAAACAAGCGAAAATGCTGGTTATAAGCCCTGAAGGTATCGAAAGCTAAAAATAGTAGCCTCAGCTACAAAATTTGAAAACATTCATAAGCGCACCATACCTTTTCTGTTTTGCTGTAGATATTTGTAACACATTTCTTCTATCATCAGCTTCTGTGGGTTCAGCATAGACACCATCTAGGTTTAAATCTAACACTAAACTGCCTGCTACCTGAATAAGGAGAGAGCCAATTAACCCTTTCCCAAAGGACAAAAAATTAGTGTTCTAAAGTTTAAAAGATGCTGCAGATAACAAAATTTATGTAAACAAAGTTATGGTTTGCGAACAATATAGTGCAGAAAATATTGAGACAAAAGAGAAAAAGCTGATAATCAGCATTTTCTTCTTTTGCCTCAATTCCATATCCCATTTCCTTATTGTGAAATTTTAGACTAGTCTAAATTCAAACCATTTGCAGTAGACAATATAAATGATAGCAAAAGAACATTACATTTTTGACAAAGCATAAGAAATATCCAAAGAAACTGAGAAAGTGCTCTTATTCAGCATTTCCATCTTTTATTTCAATATTTATCAAAGCTTTCTCTATTAGAGATATCAGTGCCATTATTTAGGAACAGGATACTCAAACATAACAATTTTGTTCTTCCACTTTGGACTTGTAGTTACAAGCAGCCCATGAATCCCACCTAGAAAGCTAACTGTACATTGATTTAACCCATTACCACACAGTGACACCTTTTAACATGAAAAAGATCAAGGCTTCGAAAATAATTGTTAAAAGGGAAGAAATAACTTGTGACAAGCAATTTCTTTATTTCCAACAAATTTATTCTTACAGAAATGCAAAAGATATAAAATTCCACACACCTGGAATTGTAATCAGCTGCACCTTTGAGTTTGGATCACCCTAAATCTTTTCGTTTAGGAAACGGTTAACAAGTATGTAATGCTTGTGATTTTGTAAAGTTTCATAATTCTCAATCATGATTATAGTTCTTGAGTTAGAGCATCGAAGCAATGTCTGAGACCAATCAGATGGAAAGATGAATGGGCAGAACAAAGTAAAACCAAAATTATTTTGATATTCTCCAGTGTTCAACATTAACATTATTGGTGGCCTGGCATTCGGTCTTGCTGCTGTCAGATAATGCTGGTCCTGACAAAATGTACACTGGTGGTCTTGTTTTAGAAGGATGTAAACATCAATAATCCTTTCATAAGCTAAAAGGCCAGATTTGAATCACATATAAATTTTTGAAGGACTCATGTTCTTGTGTGCAATATCCTGCCACTGTGTTTTCATTATGGTAATTGTGACTGAGGTTCGAAATGAGGCTGACCAGATGGTACTGTATCTAGGGGCATTCGAATATTCTCTGATCGTATCGTTACTCAAGATCGGCTCGAACGTATTACAGTTGCCGGCATGGGCCGATCCTGCCCATATCACTCCGCAAGCATAACAAAGGTAGTCTGGTCTATAACAACGGAAGCAGACCAAACAACTGTTTAAATCTACGCCATAAAAATATTTGAAACAAACAGCGTTCAAAAGTTGATTGTATCCTCATAAATGTGACAAAATTTTACCAGATAAAATAATTGGTGTGATTTACCGATTATTGACAGTATAATTTCACTTGAATTATAACGTTAGCTAAAGGATTGATTTGTTTTGATGACGTCATTTATGCGCGTCTACTTTCACGTTCAATATGGCGGTCACTGTATTACGCTCGAGATCATGTTGCAAACACGTTCCAAACGGAAAAAGGTTGCAAACAGTCTCGAGGGTCGCAATTGTATCTAGGGGGTCTAACTAGACCTGACCAAGCAACAGACAGGTTGGGTTTAACGGGCATGGGTTAATGTTGAACCCTGTCCTCTTAAGTTTCATAGGTTCAGGGTATAATCATGAAATCATTTTAGGAAAGGTCAAATAAATGCCATGAAATAACAAGAACCATCATAGACAGATTATGCTCTCCGAATAAGTGTTTGTCACGAAATAAAAACTATCATACATTAAGCCCCCTTTTCCCATGACAGCTTTTTTGTACACACATTATTCATAGAATATGGTCTAGAACATCCTATTTATTACATAAGTACAAAATTTCATTAAATTCTGCCCATTAGATGAAGAGAAATTAGAGAAAAACTAATTTTTACACTAAGGCCCCTTTTTCCATGACGCAGTCTCAAATTAGGAAACAGAGAAAAAAGTCTCTAGGTATTATCCCAGGGAGTTCACATGTGAAGTTTCATTGAATTTGGTACAAGAGTTGCTGAGATCTGACTGCGGACGGACGGACAGCGTGGCGACTATATGCTCCCCCGAAATTTTTTCGGGGAGCATAAAAATTTGAAAATGTGCAAATAGGGTAAATTAGCAGTGCAGTTTGGGTTAAGTGCAGTGACATACCTTTTTACCCTACATGTGAGATACAAATGTGTTAGTAAGAATAAACAAGAGGACCATGATGGTCCTATATCGCTCACCTGAACCTAAATGATATGAGCAACACTTTTGTTCAATTCAATTCATATTTATTACTTTAAGACTGAAAAAGAACTTATGGTCAATAAGGTTGTGAAAATCTAACTCATCCAAGATCTAAATTATGGTGCCAAACATTGTACAGGGCTCCAGATAAGAGGGGGTGGTGACTTTTCAAACTGCAATAATGCTGTCAGTGATCATCCAACCCTATGTTGTAGGTACTCATTTGTATCGTCTCGTCGAGACGATTCAAATGAGTACCCACAACATAGGATTTGAATTCGAAAAAACAATGTTAGTATGTCTTCACCTCCACTTATCTTTAGCCCTGATTGTATCCAAGTTTTGTCTTGATTGATAAATAATTGTAGATTCTAGAGTATAAACAAGGTCGAAAACAGCCGAAAACAACAATTTTGTCAATTTCAAGGGCACAAAACGCTCGACATTCTGATCAGATCAGACTGAAAATCAATCTCATATGAGATCTTATGGTTCCCAACATTGTGTCCAAGTTTTGTATAGATTGATCAATAATTGTAGATTCTAGAATGTAAACAAGGTCTAAACCAGCCGAAAAATGGCAATTTTGTCAAATTCAAGGGCACATAACTCTCAACATTCTCGTCAGATCAGACTGAAAATCAAACTCATCCAAGATCTTATAGTCCCCAACATTGTGTTCAAGTTTTGTCTTGATTGATAAATAATTGTAGATTCTAGAGTATAAACAAGGTCGAAAACAGCCAAAAACAGCAATTTTATCAAATTCAAGGGCACATTACTCTTGACTTTCTAATCAGATCAAACTGAAAATCGAAGTTACCTGAGATCTTATAGTCTCCAAGATTGTGTCCAAGATTTGTCTTGATTGGTCAATAATTGTAGATTATAGTGTGTAAACAAAGGTCGAAAATAGTAAAAAACAGCAATTTTGTCAAATTCAAGGGCACATAACTCCTGACTTTCTGATTAGATCAGAGTGAAAATCAAACTAATCCCAGATCTTATGGTCCAAAACATTGTGTCCAACTTTTGTCTTGATTGAATAATAATTGTAGATTCTAGAGTGTAAAAAAGGTTGAAAACAGCGGAAAATGGCTATTTTGTCAAATTCAAGGGCACGTAACTCTTGACTTTCAGATCAGATCAGACTGAAAATCAAACTCATCTGAGATCTTAAAGTCCCCAACATTGTGTCCAAGTTTTGTCTTGATTGACCCTTTCCCACACATTGGTGCTTTTGGATGCCCCACAAAATAAAGGCTTTGGAAAACATTGTGACAAACAATTTCTTCATTACCCACAATGTTTTCTACCAAGAAAGACCAAAAAATGTTAAATTTTGTTCAATGGAACTTGTCGTCTGCAACACGTATGATTTTGGACTAGGCTAAAATTTTGTTGTTTGGTAATGGGTTAATAAGAGTGTAAATCTATTTATATCCTCTATCAAACTAGATAACTCTACTTATACTGAAGTTAAGTAGTGTCAGAGTTCCTTCCCTTAGATTAACTCTTTTCTGAATACAGCAAAAAAGTGGCAATTTTGCCTAATTCAAGGACACATAACTCTCATCTTTATGGTCAGATCAGACTGAAAATTGACCTCATCCAAGATCTTATGGTCTCCAACATTATGTCCAAGTTTTGTCTTGATTGATCAATAATTGTAGATGCTAGAGTGTAAACAAACTTAAAAACAGCATTTTTTGACATTCAAGGGCAGATAACTCCGCACTTTCTGGTCCGATCAGGCCCATAATCGAACTTGTCCAAGAACTTATGATTGTACTTGTTTTGGCCAAGTTTGATCAAGATTGAGTAACTTTTGTGGATGCTAGAGTGTAAACACCCCAAATGTTGACGGACGGACGGACGGACGGACGGACGGACGGACGGACGGACGGACGGACGGACGACGGACAAAAAGTGACCACAATAACTCACCTCGAGCACTTCGTGCTCAGGTGAGCTAACAAGTGAATGTTAACTCAAGGTCTCAGCACAAAACTGTTGTAACAACATCTTTTTGTCTTTGACAATTTTTGACTTTCTGACTCTGTACGAAAAACAACAACATACATGTACATGTATTACGATCTTATATTTGGTTTCATATCTGCATAATTAAAAAGACGATTAAAATCTAAACAAGATGTGTTTGTGAAACACCAATGCTCCCGAAAAGGCCACTGTTAGGTGATATATGACAACAGTAAAACAATATGCCCCTGATCTTTCGATATGGGGGCATAAAACTATTGCATCTCAATTGTATGTAATTTGTAGTGCAAAGGAGGGGTTTCCATAAGGCCATTTTCCTGGGACCTAAATTTTCCAATGAAATTTTTACCACAGATAGATACATAAAGGGGACGTGTTTTGCCGAAAAGTATGAATCGAACGGACCTTTGGTTTGGTGTATATTGTATATTGAAAGTGGGTGGGGTAATTCTTTTCAGGCGCTACCCAAGGTCCTTATAAATCAATTTTCTATCTAAATGTAAATAATTGGCGAATTTTTTTAAAACATTATGCTTTGTATATGAGCCCATGTTAAGATGACATTAAATCCATTGGCTTGCTTATCATAAATATCAAAATATTTGGAATTTTATGTAATTTTTCAATTTTTTGTAAATTTTCATCTCCCAACTTTGGGCAAAACATCAACACGTTTTTATAAAGCGACATAATGGAATAATATTTTAGGTGAGAACTTGTTAATAAATTGTTATTGCAAAATTATGAGGATTTTTTGATAGCTAGTCGGGTAAATGAGTTACGGGCCCTTGAATGCACGAAAACCCATGACAAATTGTGGAATAAATAACAAAATACATTTTTTCTGACTTTCTTTCGTGCAGAAAGGCAGAAATGTTTAATTTGCTTAAATTATAGCTGGCCTCAGCAGACAGTACTACAAATAAGCTATTGCGGTCAGTTTCGTCTGTTGTCCGTCCGTCTGTCTGTCTGCCCGTCCATAATATCAGGTTTACACTCTAGAATCCACAAATATTATCCGATCTTCACCAAACTTTGTCAAAATGTGTATGGTCATTAGCCCTTGTGTTGGATTAATTTTGGACAGAATTGCTGTAGAAAGTGCTGAGTTATGTGCCCTTGAATGTCAGAAAATGCTATTTTTGACAATTTTTGCATTCAAAAGTTTTCAAATATTACCCAATCAAATGCAAAACCAAGTGAAAATGTTTGCATTCATAATATCTTAGGTGAGTGTGATTTTCATCCTGATTGTAAACATATATTTTGAGTTATCCGCCCTTGAATTTGACAAAATTGCATTTTTCGGCTTTATTTTCCATTTAGCACCCACAAACATGGAGCAATTAAGACCGATAGAGGACAAATTATTTCTGTCTATAATATATAAGACGTGTAAGAATTTCAGCCAGATTGAAAATGTTTATCCTGAGTAATCCGCCCTTGAATTTAACAAAATTGCCTTATTAGCCCTATATTTGCACGAAAACACACAAATTTGCCTAATTCAAGGGCAGATAACTTGGGAAAAGCATTTCAAATGATGCCAAAACTTTAACCTATAAAAGATCTAATGGACATCAACAATTTGTCCAAGTTTTAATTTCATGTTTTACATATTGGTGGATGCTAAAGAGAAAATGAAGTCAAAAATAGCAATTTTGCCAAATTCAAGGGCGGATAACTCAAAATTTGTGATTTCGATCTGGATGAAAATCACACTCACCCAAGATATTATAAATGTAAACATTTTCACTTGGATTTGCATTTGATTGGGTAATATTTGAAAATTTTTGAATGCAAAAATTATCAAAAATGGCATTTTTTGACATTCAAGGGCACATAACTCAGCACTTTCTGAAGCAATTCTGTCCAAAATTAATCCATCACAAGGGCTAATAACCATACACATTTTGACAAAGTTTGGTGAAGATCGGATAATATTTGTGGATTCAAGAGTGTAAACCTGATATTATGGACGGGCAGACAGACAGACGGACGGACAACAGACGAAACTGACCGCAATAGCTAATTTGTAGTACTGTTTGCTGAGGCCAGCTATAATTTAAGCAAATTAAACATTTCTGCCTTTCTGCACGAAAGAAAGTCAGAAAAAATGTATTTTGTTATTTATTCCACAATTTGTCATGGGTTTTCGTGCATTCAAGGGCCCATAACTCATTTACCCGACTAGCTATCAAAAAATCCTCATAATTTTGCAATAACAATTTATTAACAAGTTCTCACCTAAAATATTATTCCATTATGTCGCTTTATAAAAACGTGTTGATGTTTTGCCCAAAGTTGGGAGATGAAAATATACAAAAAATTGAAAAATTACATAAAATTCCAAATATTTTAATATTTATAATAAGCAAGCCAATGGATTTAATGTCATCTTAACATGGGCTCATAAACAAAATATAATGTTTTAAAAAAAATCGCCAATTATTTACATTTAGATAGAAAATTGATTTATAAGGACCTTGGGTAGCGCCTGAAAAGATTTACCCCACCCACTTTCAATATACAATATACACCAAACCAAAGGTCCGTTCGATTCATACTTTTCGGCAAAACATGTCCCCTTTATGTATCTATCTGTGGTAAAAATTTCATTGGAAAATTTAGGTCCCAGGAAAATGGCCTTATGGAAACCCCTCCTTTGCTGGTAATCATCATTTTCTTCCTGGTTTTGACATCCATAAGAATACTCTCAGCCAAAAAATCAGCATTTTCTTCATTTGCCTATAATTTTTTGTGCTACATTCTACACAAATCCTATCAATGTAAACATTTGTTTTGTCATCTGCAGCATCTTTCAAATTTGCCCAATTGTTTTTGCCATTCAGGAAAGGGTTAAATTATTCCACTTTACCTCGTCCTTGGCTTGACTCATCAGATTGCCACCTTGTGTGAAGAAGAAACACTTGTCCCACTTATTTCCTATCAACTGTTTACTGAAAAGAACAAGATTTGTTTGTGAAACACAAATGCCCCCGAAAAGGGCAATGGTAAGTTCTCATGTTAAGTTTTGGACTGACAGACAAACAGACAATGGTGCAACAATATGCCCCTGATCTTTTGGTACAGGGCCATAAAAAGTAAAGGTTGGTTTACAGTCTGTAGTCTACAACCTGAATCATAATCAACTGACTTTACACTTTATTCCACAGGCCCATAGGAAGCAATTTCATATAGGGTGGGCTAAAGCCCCTGTGTCTGAATATTGGGGGGGCTAAATTGGATTTTTCCTAACTTTTCAGTGTAAACAAGAGGGCCATTGGCCCTGAAGCGTTCACCTGAGACTAGAGTGCACACAAGGTTTTCCTAAGATTTGACCCCGTGACCTAGTTTTTGACCCCAAATGACCCAATTTTAATCTTGTCAGAGAAATCATAACAAGAGGGCCATTGGCCCTGAAGCGCTCACCTGATATAATATAACTTTTTGTATACCAATTTTCAGGTTGATCGGACAAAAATGTGACCTCTAGGGTTCACACAAGGTTTAACTAAGATTTGACCTCGTGACCTAGAATTGATCAAGACAATCATTCTGATCAATTTTCAGGTTGATTGCCGAATGATTGGGCAAAAATGTGGCCTCTAGAGTGCACACAAGGTTTTACAAAGATTTTACCTCATGACCTATTTTATGACCCCAGATGACCCAATTTCGATCTTGTCCGAGAATTGATCAAGACAATCATTCTGATCAATTTTCAGGTTGATTGGGCAAAAAATGTGGCCTCTAGAGTGCACAAAAGGTTTTTCTAAGATTTGACCCTGTGACCTAGTTTTTGACCCCAGATGACCCAATTTCAGAGTTGTCAGAGATTTCAACAAAGCAATCATTCTGAGCAAATTCCAGGTTGATTGGGCAAAAAATGTGGCCTCTAGAGTGCACACAAGGTTTTTCTAAGATTTGACCCTGTGACCTAGTTTTTGACCCCAGATAACCCAATTTGGAACTTGTCCGAGATTTTATCAAGACCATTATTCTGAACAATTTTCAGGTTGATTGGGCAAAAAATGTGGCCTCTAGAGTGCACATAAGGTTTTACAAAGATTTGACACCATGACCTAGTTTTTGACCCCAGATGACCCAATTTCGAACTTGTCCGAGATTTTATCAAGACAATCATTCTGAGCAAATTTCAGGTTGATTGGGCAAAAAATGTGGCCTCTCGAGTGCACACAAGGTTTTTCTAAGATTTGACCCCGTGACCTAGTTTTTGATCCCAGATGACCCAATTTCGAACTGATCCAAGATTTTATCAAGACAATCATTCTGAGCAAATTTCAGGTTGGTTGGGCAAAAAATGTGGCCTCTAGAGTGCACACAAGGTTTTTCTAAGATTTGACCCTGTGACCTAGTTTTTGATCCCAGATGACCCAATTTCAAACTTGTCCGAGATTTTATCAAGACAATCATTCTGAGCAAATTTCAGATTGATTGGGCAAAAAATGTGGCCTCTACAGTGCACACAAGGTTTTTCTAAGATTTGACCCCGTGACCTAGTTTTTGACCCCAGATGACCCAATTTCAAACTTGTCCCAGATTTCATCAAGACAATCATTCTGAGCAAATTTCAGGTTGATTTGGCAAAAAATGTGGCCTCTAGAGTGCACACAAGCCAAAGGTTGACGGACAACGCACGACGGACGACGGACACAGCGGTATCAAAATACCTCACCATGAGCACTATCGTGCTCAGGTGAGCTAAAAACACACTTCCTGAGCAAAAATGAGTATATTTGGACAAAAAATATGGCCTCTAGACTGCACACAAGGTTTTTCTAAGATTTGACCCCGTGACCTAGTTTTTGACCCCAGATGACCCAATTTCGAACTTGTCCGAGAAATCATCAAAACACTTCCTGAGCAAAAATGGGTACATTTGGACAAAAAATGTGGCCTCTAGAGTGCACACAAGGTTTTTCTAAAATTTGACCCCGTGACCTAGTTTTTGACCCCAGATGACCCAATTTCACAATTGTCCGAGATTTCATCAAGTCACCATTTCAGACCAATTTTCAGGTTGATTGGGCAAAAAATGTGGCATCTAGAGTGCACACATGGTTTTTCTAAAATTTCACCCCATGACCTAGTTTTTAACCCTAGATGACCCAATTTCAAACTTATCGTAGATTCCATCAAGACAATTATTCTGACAAATTTTCAGGTTGATTGGGCAAAAAAGGTGGCCTCTAGAGTGCACACAAGGTTTTTCTAAGATTTGACCCTGTGACCTAGTTTTTAACCCAAGATGACCCAATTTCTAACTTGTCCGAGATTTTATCAAGACAATCATTCTGAGCAATTTTCAGGTTGATTGGGCAAAAAATGTGGCCTCTAGAGTGCACACAAGGTTTTTCTAAGATTTGACCCCGTGACCTAGTTTTTGACCCCAGATGACCCAATTTCAAACTTGTCCGAGAAATCATCAACCTGTTCCTCGAAGCCGTTAATAGGCTTTCGCCTCTATGGCCCGTTTCTTCTTGTGTTATCAAAACACACTTCCTGAGCAAAAATGAGTACATTTGGACAAAAAATGTGGCCTCTAGAGTGCACACTAAAATTTGACCCCGTGACCTAGTTTTTGACCCCAGATGACCCAATTTCACACTTGTCCGAGATTTCATCAAGTCACCATTTCAGACCAATTTTCAGGTTGATTGGGCAAAAAATGTGGCCTCTGGAGTGCACACATGGTTTTTCTAAAATTTCACCCCGTGACCTAATTTTTGACCCTAGATGACCCAATTTCGAACTTATCGTAGATTTCATCAAGACAATCATTCTGACAAATTTTCAGGTTGATTGGGCAAAAATGTGGCCTCTAGAGTGCACACAAGGTTTTTCTAAGATTTGACCCTGTGACCTACTTTTTAACCCAAGATGACCCAATTTCTAACTTGTCCGAGATTTCATCAAGACAATCATTCTGAGCAATTTTCAGGTTGATTGGGCAAAAAATGTGGCCTCTAGAGTGCACACAAGGTTTTTCTAAGATTTGACCCCGTGACCTAGTTTTTGACCCCAGATGACCCAATTTCAAACTTGTCCGAGAAATCATCAAAACACACTTCCTGAGCAAAAATGAGTACATTTGGACAAAAAATGTGGCCTCTAGAGTGCACACAAGGTTTTCTAAGATTTGACCCCGTGACCTAGTTTTTGACCCCAGATGACCCAATTTCACACTTGTCCGAGATTTTATCAAGACAATCATTTTGAGCAAATTTCAGGTTGATTGGGCAAAAAATGTGGCCTCTAGAGTGCACACAAGGTTTTTCTAAGATTTGACCCCGTGACCTAGTTTTTGACCCCAGATGACCCAATTTCAAACTTGTTCGAGATTTCATCAAGACAATCATTCTGAGCAAATTTCAGGTTGATTGGGCAAAAAATGTGGCCTCTAGAGTGCACACAAGGTTTTTCTAATATTTGACCCCCCGTGACCTAGTTTTTGACCCCAGATGACCCAATTTCGAACTTGTCCGAGATTTCATCAAGACAATCATTCTGAGCAAATTTCAGGTTGATTGGGCAAAAAATGTGGCCTCTAGAGTGCACACAAGGTTTTTCTAAGATTTGACCCCGTGACCTAGTTTTTGACCCCAGATGAACCAATTTCGAACTTGTCCGAGATTTCATCAAGACAATCATTCTGAGCAAATTTCAGGTTGATTGGGCAAAAAATGTGGTCTCTAGAGTGCACACAAGCCAAAGGTTCACGCAGGACGGACGACTGACGACGGACACAGCGGTATCACAATACCTCACCATGAGCACTATCGTGCTCAGGTGAGCTAAAAAAGGAAAATTTGGCATTTTTGGCCAACTTTGGGGGGGGGGGGGGGGCTAAGCCCTCCAGCCCCCCCTGTTCATACGGACCTGTTCCACAATCATTGAGTTTCATGTCACCTGTTTACAGTCTTCCCTGCCTCTGGCAACAGCTACTTTGAATACAAGCCCAATTAACCCATTACTAGATGTCAAATTCTAGACAGATCCAAATTCAAAGATGTTGCAGGCAACAATTTTAAGTGACCTTTTAATTTTGTCTTTTGGGGAGAAACATCGTGGGAAATACATTACCTTCTGCCGTATAAATAACCAGATTTCTGTCCTAGTCCTATGTTTGGTGGTATATATGGCATATTAATGGGTGGTTCTGCGTAGTACATGTGTATACTTTGCTGTTCTAATGTATCTATCAAATCTACAGTCTTTTTTGTCTCTACCTGTAACTCGGCATGGACACTGAAAAATAAATACATGTTGTAGCTGCAGATAAGAGGGGGTAATGGCCTTCCAAAATGAATGAATATCATTTATTGTTCACCAAATCCTATTTTGTGGGTACTCATTGGAATTGTCTCATCAAGACAATTCAAATGAGTACCCATAACATAAGGTTTGGATTCGAAATAACAAACTTAGAATGCCTTTATCCCCTCTTATCTGTGACTCTATTGCAGGTTCCATGCACTAAAAGTAGGTTTTGAATAGGTACAATACTTTAAAATATAGTTCTTAGAATTGTAATCGCAAATCAAGTATGTCTTTACCCCCTCTTATCTGTAACAATTGTGATGCAGAACAATTGATACTCACCTGTTATCGTAAACTGTTGAGTAGACTGTAGAGAGTCAATAATTTTCGTAAGCATTGTGAATTTGTATGATGCATGTGCTCCTCATGTCAATATATGATAGATAGTCACAAAGATATATTTAGAAAACCATTGAAGCTTGTAATTACTAAGGCCAGGTTCAGGTGAAAATTTTTTACTTAACCCTTTCCCAAACAAGACCTGGTTTTGACGTCCCTAATAGAAAAGGCTCGGGAAAACATTGAAACAAAAGAAGAAACTGCTGATAACCAGCAGTTTCTCCTTTTGTCTCAATATTTTCTTTGCCATATTTTACACAAATCCTATCTTTAATAACATCAATTTTGTCATTTGTGGCAGTTTTTGAAGTGGATTGCCCTAAGGATTTGCAATTTTGGAAAGGGTTAAATGTATTCTTACCTTTGTATACTAGCAGATATATTCTGTAGAAAGTCATCCATTTCCTGTTTACAGATGGTTTCCTGTCCCATGCTGAAGAAGCTCTTCTGTGCATGGAGGTAACCTATGATGGGCTCCAGCAGAAAACATTTACGCTTGTATTGCAGAGAGTTTAAGGCAGAGTAGTAATGTAAAGAGGTCTGTAAATTTAAGAATGAAAGGGCATGTTTAACACTTTGGTAGACGACAAAATTTTGGACTTTTCCAATTTAGAAGGTGTTGCAGACAACAATTTCAATTAAGGTAAATTTTTGCAATATTCCTATTTTTGGTTAGAAAACATTGTGGTAAATGAAGGAATTGCTTGTTACAAGCCATTTCTTCATTTCCCGCAATGTTTTCCAAAGCCTTTATCTTTTGGGCAGTCAAAAAGAGTCAATGCGTGGGAATCAATTAATACTTTCTAAGTCAAACCCTGCTTTTAACATCTTGGAAAGTAACAGATGTGGAAAATATTGGGGAAAACATAAGAAATGACAATCAAAATTTTCTATTTCCCTTGTTTTTTTATCATACGAATTTCCAACAAAAGGCAATCTATTTTTTTGAATAGCATCACCTTTGAGTTAAGGCCCATCCTATTACTTTGTTGTTTAAGAATGAGTTACTAATGTAGCTCAAGCATAATGCACATGTAGTGACACAATGAATTTCACTTTTGACATTTCTGATGTTAAGAATTTCTATAATGGTTTTTTTTTCTTGTTGTTGTTGTTTTACATTAAAGCAAGGGTTTGCATCTTCATATTTGTATGTTGGTGTTTTTTACCTAGAATGAGACTTTTTTCAGCATCATACTATTTTTTCATTACACAATTAATTCAGAGACAATTTTATTAGGATGTATATAAAGGTGGGTTTTTTTGTAAGTAAGGGATAGCATCTTCTTCTTATTTGACCAAAGATCTGAAAAAGGGCATTTATGACCAGCATAAATCCAGATCAGCCTATATAAATTATGCTCAGTCTGATCCAAATCCATGTTGCTTTTTCTTCTTTGTCATTTGGGAAAGGGGAAAGGGTTAAAAATATACCTGATGAAACTTTTTCCTCATCATACTTAATTCTTCATTACAATCTGACGCCTCCTTCTCCTTTTTCTTTGGAACTTTCATGTATTTGGATAAGGCATGTTCATGCTCTAGAATTGAAAAGTTTAAGATATATTTAAGACAACATAAATGAAAACAATATATGAATGTTGATAAAAAATAGGATTGGATACAACAACAGCTACCCTAGATATAAAAGTTACCTTACCAATTGCCTTGAATTTCAGGGTAAACAAGAGTTGTCCGCGGACATCATAGCTCGCCTATACAAGAGCTTGTCGCAAAAAGGTCAAAGGCCAAGGTCACTAAGTCAAATGTCATGGTCTCAAGGTCAAGGTCATGACATGAGGTATCCATATGTGAAATATCAAGGCTCTATCTGTAATAGTGCATGTGATATAGGCCAGGTTAAAGTTTTTTAAAAGTAGGTCAAACTGCAAGGTCAAGGTCACTAGGTCAAAGGTCATGGTCCCAAATGAAAGGTCTTGGCAGGAGGTATCCATGTGTGAAGTATCAAGGCTGTATCTCAGATAGTGCCTGAGATATCGACCAGGTTAAAGTTTTTGAAGATGTGACGCCGACGCCAACGCCGACACTAGGGATGTGACTTTAGCTCCCCACACATAAAGTCCCGACTCGCTAAAAAGTAGGCATAAATAATTCAATAATTATTCTACAGAAAGTGAGCTTGTGCAAATGAATTTTTCTTGGTAAAAAACTTTTTGAAACAAGAGATGTTTGTAAAACATATATGCCCCCTTCAAGTGCCTACATTTGATGTAGGTCAAAGTCCAAGGTCAAGTTAACAAGGTCCAAGGTCATGGTCAAATATGAAAGGTCTTGGTAGGAGGTGTCTATGTGTGAAATATCAAGGCTGTATATGTAAAAGTAAAATAGAATATAGGCCAGATTAACGTTTTTAAAAGTAGGCCAAATGCCAAGGTCATGGTCAAATGTGAAAGGTCTTGGTTGGAGGTGTCCATGTGTAACATATCAAGGCTGTAGGTGTAAAAGGACATGATATATATGCCTGGTTTAAGTTTTTTTAAAAGTAGGTCAAACTCCAAGGTCAAGGTTGCAATATTCAAGGTCAAGGTCAAATGTTAAAGGTCTTGGTAGGGGGTGTCTATGTGTGAAATGTCAAGGCTGTAGGTGTAATAGGACATAAGAGAAAGGCTAGGTTAAAGATTTCTAAAAGTATGTAAAAATCAAAGGTCAAAGTCACACAGGCCAAGGTCATGGTCAAATGTGAAAGGTCTTGGTAGGAGGTGTCCATGTGTAAAATATTGAGGCTGTATAGGTAACAAACAGGACATGAGATATATGCATAGTTTAAGTTTTTTAAAAGTAGGTCAAACTCCAAGGTCAAGGTCCAAGGTCATGGTCAAATGTGAAATGTCTTGGTTGGAAGTGATCATGTGTGAAATATCAAGGCTATATGTGTAAAATGACATGAAATATAGGCCAGGTTAATGTATTATAAAAGTAGGTCAAACACCAAGGTCAAGGTCCAAGGTCATGGTCAAATGTGAAAGGTCTTGGTAGGAGGTGTCCATGTGTAAGATATCGAGACTGTATAGGTAACAGGACATGAGATATAGGCCTAGTTTAAGTTTTTTAAAAGTAGGTCAAACTTCAAGGTAAAGGTCCAAGGTCATGGTCAAATGTGAAATGTCTTGGTTGGAAGTGACCATGTGTGAAATATCAATGCTGTATGTGTAAAATGACATAAAATATAGGCCAGGTTAATGTGTTATAAAAGTAGGTCAAACACTAAGGTCAAGGTCACAAGGTCCAAGGTCATGGTCAAATTTGAAAGGTCTCGGTCGTAGGTGTCCATGTATTAAATATCAAGGCTGTATGTGTGAAAGGACATGATATATCAGCTAGGTTAAAATTTTATAAAAGTAGGTAAAAGTCCAAGGTCAAGGTCACAAGGTCATTGTCAAATGTGAAAGGTCTTGGTAGGATGTGTCCATGTGTGAAATATCAAGGCTGTATGTGTAATAGCACATGAGATATAGGCCCAGTTTATTTTTTTTTAAAAGTAGGTCAAACTCCAAGGTCAGGGTCACAAGGTCCAAGGTCATAGTCATATGTGATAGGTCTTAGTCGGAGGTTTCCATGTGTCAAATATCAAGGCTGTATGTGTAAAAGGACATGATATATCGGCCAGGTTAAAATTTTAAAATGTAGGTCAAACTCCAATGTCAAGGTCACAAGGTCCAAGGTCATGGTCAATTGTGAAAGGCCTTTGTAGGAGGTGTGCATGTGTGAAATATCAAGGCTGTATGTGTAATAGGTCATGAGATATATGCCCGGTTTAATTTTTTTAAAGTAGGTCAAACTCCAAGGTCAAGGTCACAAGGTCCAAGGTCATGGTCAAAGGTGAATGATGTTGATAGGAGGTATCTATGTGTGAGATATCAAGTCTGTATGTGTAAAAATACATGAGATATAGGCAAGGTTAAGAATTAAGTGTAAAAATCAACAAAGGGCAATAACTCCAAGAAGTTGATCGGCAAGGTTATGGTTCTTGTGCACTGCACCTCTCCATAATGAGATCTATCCACCTGTAAAGTTTCATGATTCTACCTTACATACTTTTTGAGTTGTGCTCTGGACAAGAATCAAGTTATAAAATCAACAAAGGGCAATAACTCAAAAATTTTGATCGGCAGAGTTACGGTTCTTAAGCACTGCACCTCTCCATAATGAGATCTATCCACCTGTAAAGTGTCATGATTCTACCTTATATACTTTTTGAGTTATGCTCAGGACAAGAATCAAGTTTGAAAATCAACAAAGGGCAATAACTCCAAAAAATTGATCGGCAGAGTTACGGTTCTTGTGCACTGCACCTCTCCATAATGAGATCTATCCACCTGTAAAGTTTCATGATTCTACCTTACATACTTTTTGAGTTGTGCTCTGGACAAGAATCAAGTTATAAAATCAACAAAGGGCAATAACTCAAAAATTTTGATCGGCAGAGTTACGGTTCTTGTGCACTGCACCTCTCCATAATGAGATCTATCCACCTGTAAAGTTTCATGATTCTACCTTACATACTTTTTGAGTTATGCTCCGGACAAGAATCAAGTTTGAAAATCAACAAAGGGCAATAACTCCAAAAATATGATCAGCAGAGTTACGGTTCTTGTGCACTGCACCTCTCCATAATGAGATATATCCACCTGTAAAGTTTCATGATTCTACCTAACATACTTTTTGAGTTATGCTCCGGACAAGAATCAAGTTTGAAAATCAACAAAGGGCAATAACTCCAAAAAATTGATCGGCAGAGTTACAGTTCTTGTGCACTGCACCTCTCCATGATGAGATATATCCACCTGTGAAGTTTCATGATTCTACCTTTAATACTTTTAGAGTTATGCTCCGGACAAGGTTTGGTCTACGGACAGACCGACCGACCTACGGACCGACCGACCGACCGACCGACCGACAGACCGACAGACCGACCGACCGACCGACCGACACTTGCAAATCAATATACCCCCATTTTCTTCGAAAGGGGGCATAATGAAGAAATTGCTTGTCACAAGAATTTTCTTTATTTTCCACAATGTTTTCCAAAGCCTTTATTTTGTGGATCGTCCAAAAGCGTCCATCTGTGGGAGAGGCTTAAATTTACTTAACATTACTACAAAAAATTACTTAAATGTGAAGGTTAGGGGGAATAAGCTCCATTTCCAGTTTCTATGGGCCTTTGACAAATAAAAATTTATCATTATGTGTCTGGAGTGCCAGAGATACATATTGACTGAATAGTTTGGTCATTTTAACCCTTTCCCAAACAATGAAATTTTAGGGTGATCCAGTCAAAAAACTGCTGCAGATGACAAAATGAATGTTAATAAAGATTGGAATTGTGTGTGATGTAGCCAAGAAAATATTGAGGCAAACGGAGAAACTGCTGGTTATCAGCAGTTTCTTCTTTTGTCTCAATGTTTTCACAAGTATATTCTATATATATTAGGGACATCAAAACCAGGTTTTGTTTGGGAACAAAGGGTTAATCAACTAATACTCTGATCAATTAATTGTACTTACCATGTGCTGCTATTTGGAACATTTCATACATTGTTGAGATTTCTGCAAAATAAATACATACAGGGGAGATATAAGTATGAAAAGTAGTTCATCATGTATAAAACTAGAAATTATAGCCTTGATCACACTTTTGAAAAGTGAAGAAATATGTTTAATATTTAATCATTTTTGTTATGCCTTTTTTGGGGTAGAGGCTAAGTAACTCATCGATTCTGAGAAGGATGTTTAATCAATGCTGACTAGTTACGGACTGCTATCAAAGTGTAAAACGTGTAATACATAATGTGTAAAGGGAGACAACTCATAAGGGGCAGATACAATTATACAATCAAGATATCAAGGTTTAACTCTAATATCATAACCAATATTTGTCAACATGTATAGATTATTTCAATATTTTCTAACTTTTCAACCCTTTCTCAAACAAGACCTGGTTTTGACGTCCCTAAGAGGATAAGCTTGTGAAAACAATGAGGCAAAAGAAGAAAATGCTGATAATCAGCATTTTCTCCTTTTGCCTCAATATTTTCTGTGCTCTATCATACACAAATCCCTTCTTTGGGAACATCCATTTTGTCATCTGCAGGAACTTTCAAGTTGGATCACCTTAAAATTTTGTCGTTTGATACAGGGTAAAACACACAAGAAATACCCACCATCCAAGTCTGCCTGTATAGCTTTTGACATTGGATACATCATTGTTTCTGAGAACTGAGCAGCTAACACTTGGTGTAAAGAACTTATCTGTAAAACAAACACAAATACAGTCAACACTCGTTGTGTCGAAGTCAGAGGGGCCGTCAAAATACATCGACATATCCGGAGTTCGACACATTCGATTTTTTTCTTTGTTTCCATTGAAATAATGTTTAACCGTCTTTGATGCTCATCAAGTACGTTCATAATTGAACAAGAGATGTTTGTAAAACATATATGCCCCCTCAAGGGCCTACATTTGATGTAGGTCAAAGTCCAAGGTCAAGTTAACTAGGTCCAAGGTCATGGTCAAATATGAAAGGTCTTGGTAGGAGGTGTCTATGTGTGAAATATCAAAGCTGTATAAGTAAAAGTAAAATGAAACATAGGCCAGGTTAAAGTTTTTAAAAGTAGGCCAAATGCCAAGGTCAAGGTCATGGACAAATGTGAAAGGTCTTGGTTGGAGGTGTCAATGTGTGAAATATCAAAGCTGTATAAGTAAAAGTAAAATGAAACATAGGCCAGGTTAAAGTTTTTAAAAGTAGGTCAAACTCCAAGGTCAAGGTTGCAATATTCAAGGCCATGGTCAAATGTGAAAGGTCTTGGTAGGAGGTGTCTATGTGTGAAATATCAAGGCTGTATGTGTAATAGGACATAAGATAAAGGCTAGGTTAAAGATTTCTAAAAGTATGTAAAAATCAAAGGTCAAGGTCACACAGGCCAAGGTCATGGTCAAATGAGAAAGGTCTTGGTAGGAGGTGTCCATGTGTACAATATTGAGACTGTATAGGTAACAGGACATGAGATATAGGCCTAGTTTAAGATTTTTAAAAGTAGGTCAAACTCCAAGGTCAAGGTCCAAGATCATGGTCAAAAGTGAAATATCTTGGTTAGAAGTGACCATGTGTGAAATATCAAGGCTGTATATGTAAAATGACATGAAATATAGGCCAGGTTAATGTATTATTAAAGTAGGTCAAACACCAAGGTCAAGGTCACAAGGTCCAAGGTCATGGTCAAATGTGAAAGGTCTTGGACGTAGGTGTCCATGTGTCAAATATCAAGGCTGTATGTGTAAAAGGAATTGATATATCGGCTAGGTTAAAGTTTTTTTTAAAGTAGGTCAAAGTCAAAGGTCAAGGTCACAAGGTCCAAGGTCATGGTTAAATGTGAAAGGTCTTGGTAAGATGTGTCCATGTGTGAAATACCAAGGCTGTATGTGTAATAGCACATGAGCTATAGGCCCAGTTTAATTTTTTTTAAAGTAGGTCAAACTCCAAGGTCAAGGCCACATGGTCCAAGGTCATAGTCGTATGTGATAGGTCTTGGTCGAAGGTTTCCATGTGTCAAATATCAAGGCTGTATGTGTAAAAGGACATGATATATCGGTCAGGTTAAAGTTTTTTAAAGTAGGTCAAACTCAAAGGTCAAGGTCACAAAGTTCAAGGTCATGGTCAATTGTGAAAGGCCTTGGTAAGATGTGTCCATGTGTGAAAATGAAATATCAAGGCTGTATTTGTAAAAGGTCATGAGATATATGTCGGGTTTATTTTTTTAAAGTAGGTCAAACTCCAAGGTCAAGGTCACAAGGTCCAAGGTCATGGTTAAATGTGAACCATGTTGATAGGAGGTATCTATGTGTGAGATATCAAGGCTGTATGTGTAAAAGGACATGAGATATAGGCAAGGTTAAGTATTAAGTGTAAAAATCAACAAAGGGCAATAACTCCAAGAATTTGATTGGCAGAGTTACGGTTCTTGTGCACTGCACCTCTCCATGATAAAATCTATTCACCTGTAAAGTTTCATGATTCTACCTTACATATTTTTTGAGTTGTGCTCCGGACAAGAATCAAGTTAAAAAATCAACAAAGGGCAATAACTCAGAAAATTTGATCGGCAGAGTTACGGTTCTTGTGCACTGCACCTCTCCATAATGAGATCTATGCACCTGTAAAGTTTCACGATTCTACCTTACATACTTTTTGAGTTATGCTCCGGACAACAATCAAATTTGAAAATCAACAAAGGGCAATAACTCCAAAAATATGATCGGCAGAGTTACGGTTCTTATGCACTGCACCTCTCCATAATGAGATCTATGCACCTATAAAGTTTCATGATTCTACCTTACATACTTTTTGAGTTATGCTCCGGACAATAATCAAATTTGAAAATCAACAAAGGGCAATAACTCCAAAAATATGATCGGCAGAGTTACGGTTCTTGTGCACTGCACCTCTCCATGATAAAATCTATTCACCTGTAAAGTTTCATGATTCTACCTTACATATTTTTTGAGTTGTGCTCCGGACAAGAATCAAGTTAAAAAATCAACAAAGGGCAATAACTCAAAAAATTTGATCGACAGAGTTACGGTTCTTGTGCACTGCACCTCTCCATAATGAGATCTATCCACCTATGAAGTTTCATGATTCTACCTTTAATACTTTTTGAGTTATGCTCCGGACAAGGTTTGGTCTACGGACAGACCGACCGACCTACGGACCGACCGACCGACCGACCTTCCGACCGACCGACCGACCGACACTTGCAAAACAATATACCCCCATTTTCTTCGAAAGGGGGCATAAATATAGTAGGAAAAGGAAAGAAATTGCTCGACATGAGCAATTTCTTTCCTTTTCCTACTATATATCAATGGCTACATTTGTTTCAAAATAACTTTGTTTAATGTTTTTGATATCCATTATGTTGAGGATGGGACATGACTTTCACTTCGACTTAAGTGGAATTTCGACTTATGCGATGTCGAGATAACGAGTGTCGACTGTATATATATATATCATTGGTGGAAGGTCAAAACCTTGTAAACCAAGCTTTTTCAAGCTATAGTTATGAGGTTTTGACCTCCCACTGAAGACATGTTGATGAATTTCAGAGCAAAAATTTATAAAGACTTGTATTTGTGTAAGAGACAAATGACATTAAATTTTATCAAATGTTAGACAAGACACTTGACATTCACATGTACTTGTGAAACTGGTCCTTGATTACTAGTTCTCTGAATTAACCACTGAACTACATGTATCTGAATTTTGCGTCATTTCAACAGGTAATGGAAAGTGTTTTTCATATTATCAAACCTCATCACATTTTATTAAAACTATGAATTATTTCTGAATATGAAAATGTTCACGTGACTACCCGGTACTATGCTTTCCTTGTTTTCTTTTTTGAATTAATTATTTGCTCAGAAAACATATATGGTAAGAAAACCAACAAAGGTGGTAACAGATTGTAATCTTACATTATCTATGTACACAGCAAACTGTTCCAATGTTGATGAAAGGATGCTATTTTCTCCCTCTAGAGGAAACTTCTGGAAGAAATAAACAAGCAAAATTATAACAATAAGAGCTACAACATTTAACTTTTCATAAACAAGGACTTCTCTAATAGGAAACACTCTATAAATGTCTGGAAAGTTTTGAGGAAAATGGAGAAGTTATGCATTCTCATTCGACCTACTATAAAGAGCTTCTACTTCCAGAAGCATTTATTTTGTCAGAACAGCCAAGAAATAAGTTATTTGAGATATGATTAACCCTTTCCCAAAAACAAACAAAGATTTTAGACTGGTCCAAACTCAAAGCTGCTGCAGACGACAAAATGTATGTTGCTAGAGGTAAAATTTTAGAACAATATAGCATAGAAAACAATAGGGCAAAAGGAGAAAATGCTGATAATCAGCATTTTCTTCTTTTGCCTCAATGTTTTCTAAATTATTTTCTATTAGGGACGTCAAAACCAGGGGCGCCTTCTTTAGAGCGAGATTTTTAAAAAAAATTTAAGATGATTTAGATAAAGTGTTTTTATGACCTAGGTGTTCCAAATGCTCCATACTTCATACAAATGACATCATTGAGGGGTTCCGCATGAATTATAGGGAAATGGCGAAATGGCCCATTGAGCGTCTTAAAAATCTTGCTCTAAAGAACGCTTTATCCTAAAACATCTTCAGAAATCTGAAGATATCTCAAGAAATCTCGCTCTAAAGAACGTGCCTCAGGTCTTGTTTGGGAAAGGGTTAATGTACTGACCTGCATCTCATAAACCCTGAGGTGTTGTGAGAGAGCCTGTGTTGCTGCACAAAGCTCATTCTGGGCACTCATGATGCGCTGACAGCAGTTATGGAGACCAACACTGTACTTCTTTAATGTCATCGCATCTTTCTCAAACACAGACAGAAGATTTCTTGTCTGAAAAAAATATAAAAAAATAAAATTGTGGATGGCCTGATTTGACAATTTAATATAAAATGCAACAATTTTCCAATTGAAATTTCTGCAACTGGTGTGCCTAATCCATACGCTCCCAACATTTGTAAAACCAGTACAAAATCATCCAATCTGGTTTGCTCATCCCGCATTGATAGCTCTTCCATTATAATATGAGTCTTAGAGATGGATTTGGTGTTAAAGATCAAATCAAAGCTGCAGTGCATGAGGCTTTCAAAGAGAGATGGGGCTGAAATACAACCATCCTTAAAACTTTCCCAAACAGCGAAGTTTTAGGGTGGAAACTGCTGTAGATGACAAAACCAATAAGCATTTTCTTTGTTTGTCAATATGGAGGCAAAAGCAGAAAATTTGGTTATAACTTATAAGAATTTTCTTCTTTTGTCTTAATGCTTTCCCTAGCCTTAATTATTCACATTAAAACCAGTTCTTTTTTTCATTGCTTAGGGTTGGGTGGGGGAGTGTTAATTGCTCTAATTGGTATGTTTTTTCGCAGTTTTTCCGCTCTACTGTCAATAATCAAATTCAAACATTTGGCTTCCACCTGCTGCAAAAGTCTGTAATCCAACTGGCAAGTCTTCTCTGATGAAAAGTCGCTCTTTGATATTTGGATATTGTTATTTACATCAAAGCAATGTCCCATTCAAAAACAAAAGAAAAGTCTGACACAAGTTATGCCGCTTGTTCATGGTCCGATTGTTTAATTATCTTAAATGCTATAGTATCCTTAAAACGCCTTATGATATCGATCTACAGACGTTCCTTTCAACATATTTATTTTACATCCATTGGGAAGCAAGTTTCTTCAACCTATATCAATCCCTCTCGATTGAGCTTCCTGGAAATCCACCAGTACCTGCACCAAAAATGTGGGTCGATGAGAAGTAAAAAAAACAACCTCCACTACCGGGGATCAAACTCGGAACCTCTTAGTCACAAGGCTGACGCTCTACCCCTCGAATACGGACACCACATACAGTACAATGATATCGATCAATGAACCATTTAGTGATAATCAGCATTTTCACGTTTTGCATCTATTTTCAGTACTATATATTGAACTCTTTTTTTCTGCAAATTAACGTGCATTTTGTTATCTGTAGCACCTTTAACCTAAAATTTGGGAAAGGGTTAAGGGACAAATTGGGCATTTTGCTCCTCTTCCAAAACTTGCACCTCCCATGAAAATCCAATCAGATTGACAATCCTTTGTATCTTATTCATGACAGCCAATGTTTACCTGTGGGCTGTCTTCTAATGCATCTTCAAGATGCAATTTTGGCATGTCTGGCATGCTTGCTATCTAATGTTGCTTGCTTTTATCGATAGAAGACAGTTTGACAGCTACTTCAGTATTTACAATTTCACCGGAAATAAGGGTTAGAAATTACGGAGTGAATAAAAAAAATATGATAGGGTAAATTCTAAATTTGATTTTCAGTAAAAAATATATAGGTCTAAATTAAGTTAAAAATCAATAGAATTGTCTATGATATCAAATCACTTTTTTCTTATTTCATTTTTGTTTATTTGTTGTTGTTGTTGTTGTCGTTCAATACCGCAGATAGTGTTTCCGGTGTAATCAATCGAAAGTTGAAAAAATGCCGATTGAAAATTTAGAAGAAGAAGGTCTACCGAAAAACCCAAATTTAGAATTGTCACAATGGAAGTTTCTATTGTCAACAGATGCATACAAAAATGACAACGAAATAAAGCAGAAAATTCTGAATTTCATAAAGGAAAATGGTAAATCGGCTTTCAGAATTTTTTGCTTGTCATGCTGGGTGGGATAAAAGAAACTGCAATCCATAGCCGTGTGCGATTTAGGCCGGTAGAGCTCTTCCAGAAGAGCGTGGTTCCCGGCTCTGATACACTACGTAGTATTTTTTCTACTACGTAGTTTATCAGAGCCGGAAACCAAACTAGCTCTTCTTCTTCCAGAAGACAACTTCTGGCCTAAATCGCACGCGGCTCAAGGGATCTTGACAACCCTCTTACCAAGATGCCCCAAGACATAAATTGGCTGCAAATTCCATGATGGCCGGTTTTTCCATGATGGCCGGTTTTTGATGTTGTGGCGTTTCCAATAAGGAACAATTTTCGCGCGCTCGTGTGCTAAAAATAGATTTCTGATGGGAAATCCCTCAACAACGTCAATCGCGACCCTCGAGACTGTTTGCAACCTTTTGCCACGTTGGAACGTGGTTGCAACATGATCTCGAGCGTAATACAGTGACCGCCATATTGAACGTGAAAGTAGACGTGCGTAATTGACGTCATCAAAACAAATCAATCCTCTAGCTAACGCTATAATTCAAGTGAAATATACTGTCAATAATCGGTAAATCACATCAATTATTTTATCTGGTAAAATTTTGTCACATTTATGAGGATTCAGTCGACTTTTGAACGCTGTTTGTTTCAAATATTTTTCTGGCGTAGATTTAAATGGTTGTTTGGTCTGCTTCCGTTGTTATTGACCTGACTACCGTTGTTATGCTTGCGGAGAGATATGGGCAGGATCGGCTCATGGCGGCAACTGTAATCCGTTCGAGGGGATCTTGAGTAACGATAAGATCCGAGAATATTCTAATGCAACAACGTTTGCCGGGTACCAGTCTAATATTTTGTTTATCAGTCATGAATCGGGCATTTTTTCGTAACAGTGTTAGCGAAAAATTATTATTTTCAAGCGAGATATTAGTGCATCATAGATAATGCAGGCGGGAACTAAAACTACGAAACATTGCGCATATTAAACATGCAACATTGATCCCAGATACGGAGACAGACCAGAAATGACAAACGTTTTTACTTGAGATTCCTCGGCAGCTTAACCAGAAAAAACATTGAAAAGTCTGAAAGTAAAGTAGCTATGACCATGAAACTTCGCGGGTAGATAGATCTCACGAAGGAAAAGTGCAACGTACAAGGAGCATAACTCTACATTGCTTATTTTGTGAGTTATTGCCCTCTGTTGTAGCGAAAGCCTGTATCAAATCACATTCAGCGACAAATTCTAGCTTTTTTTCTAGATCAATCCTTTCCCAAACACAGCGTTTTTTCTCGCCAATTGGGAAAGGTACCTATACCCCTACGATTGGGAATTTTTCACGTCGTGAAATCTTCAAATTGGGAAAAGATTAATTCGTAAAATTTATGAATTGAGAATCTTAAAGGTGCATCTTAATCTATCATTAGCGGCTAAATTTTGCACCACATATCATTGTAAGGTCTTGGTTTAAACAGGAACATACTTGTGACCATATATTTTGACCATTTATTATATATCTCTATATATTTAGAAATTGTTGAAAGCTAGATAATGCTGAAATCCAGCATTCACTCCAATTCTCTCAATACTTTCCAGGCATTTAAAGTAACATTAATTGTGTTGTCTGCATAAAAAATTCCTGTTATTTTCACAGTGACACCATTCCAAGACATTGTGGAAAGGGTTAAGAAAGCATTGGAGCTAAACACAAAATGTTTGTAGATGTAAATTCTCCTATATGTTCTAATCTAAATCTTTTCCTAGCTACTTTGGAAGTGTTTTTATTTTGGGAAATGATGCTTTGGTCTGTTGAAAGCTTAGAACTTTGAATTTGGATCTGTCAAAAAGAATTCAACTTCTCAGTAACCCATATAAACTGTTTGGATGAGATATTTCTAGTCAAACTAAAATGTATGGCATGATTGGCCATTGGGAACGGCACATAAGATCATTGGGAACGGTAGCTATGGAGATTGGGAAACGGCCTGTACTTAAATTGGGAAAGAGCCTGTAGTCATTGGGAAAGGTTCCTTTTACAGGTACTAATTGTAGTAGGGGAAAAAACCCTGTGAAGTCATTGTTATTTAGTGGGAATAGGTAAGAAATCATTAATGCGACGAAAAGTTACACAATCCTCGATCTTGACAGATCTTGACCTTCAGAATATTCAATTTTAAAGCAGATCCAACATGAGACTCCGTTCGAACTCATGATCCCCTGATTGCTAATCGGACGCTCAAAGCAGTGAGCTAGCTAGGCACCTGGTGGAGAGTCACAATACTCCTCTTCATAATATTTGGGTGTCACCCCAGTGCTTCTGAAATAAGTTGTCCAACTTGTCCGTTTACCTGTACGGACAAGCAGATTTTGAAAGCTAGGTTGTCCATGGACAAGTGAAAAATCTGGTGATAATAATGTGTTATTTTTCTTTTTCTCACATTTTTTTCATACAATGTAATTACTGATAGTTTAATGTATGAATTTTGTTGTAGACAATAATTAAACAGTCATAAAAAATAAGCACTAAACAAACAAAGCTATTGAAAAGTACATGGGTTTTGTACTGACAAGTTAATTTTTGATACGGACAAGTCAATTTTGGATCAACACTTGTCCATGGACAAGTAGATTTTCAAAATATTTCAGAAGCACTGCACCCAGGGCCACTCCCCGGACCATCAGGTGCAGTGGCAGATCCTGAGGGCATCCAGGGTTTCAAATAAAACTCCTTCTGTAACTCTATCAGTTCATTTTCATACAGAAATTCTGTCAAAATTGTGCAAAACTGGAGGTTTGTTTTAGTTGAAACTTTGCCGAACAATTTTGTGTGCCAGGGAAAACCCTGCGCCCCCCTTTTAGTTTGTTCGAACCACCTTCACAGAAATTCTTGATCTGCTGCAGAGGTGCTGCCTATAAATAGAGCTGGGACGGGTAGAAATTTTGTACCCGACTACCTGGGTACCCGTTGTTGTATTACCCGCGGGTACTCGAGTAACCGATGATTAAAAAACACCAATGCCATTATGGTCATCTATAGATATTTTTACATCCTGGCACTTGTTTGCCAAGCATGACTTCAAACAACCACGCTTCGTCTAAGTCTTCTTCAAAAAGTGGAGTTTGGCAATTCTTTTGTCTTCTGCAAGACAAAGAGAAGACTAAATGAAATATTTGAAATGTTTTTGTACTATTCTGCGACCAACAAAAGGCTGGTCAAACTTTCGCAGACACATATCTTACGAAAAGAAAAAGATGGGTAAAATGTAGATACTTCATACCTACAGCTTGAATAAGCTGGAATAAAGAGATTTCGGTCCCTTAATGTGAATTTTTAGTTCATGTTCATGGCACTTGCTAAATATAAAGGTTGCCTACAGAATGAAATGCTCCTCCACTCTGGAGTCTATATTTTCTATCAGTTTCCACCTCTAAAGTGTCCCTAATAGACAGGGGTGCAACCATTTCAAACTATTTGGATGGTCTACTTCCACTTCATAATCGAGTGAAATGTTGACCCACAGTCAAACGCATTTAAATATTATAAAAAGATCTTTCACTTTAATAAGATAACGTACGAAACCGGGTACCGGGTAATGATTTATCACCAGAGTACTGGTGTTACCCGACCTGATAACCAGGTACTCGAGTACTTGTCCCAGCTCTACCTATAAACCATCTTCACCAATTGACCAAACGCCAATCGACAGATCGCTCCGCCCAACATAGAATTTAAGGCAAACAATGTGCATGTGGTCGGTAATAGGGAAAGATTTTATCCAGTTAATCATGACTTAAATTCGGACACACAAAGTAGTATTTCGTAGTTGTTGTTATAAAATCTCGTAACTACGGCTTTATTTATGCCGTAGTTACGAAATTTTATAACAACACCGACGCGGTTTATCAAAACATAACTGTGAACCTAGTCTATTGTTAGCACAAAATTCTTTGCCATTGGTATGTTGATTGTTTTGATTGTCAGTCGATAAATCGATACAAAACCACGTGCAACGATGAACAATTGGGGCATAACATTTTTGTGATCGTCCATTGGCTAATCGATGTTTTTGATTGACAGTCGGCGTTTGGTCAATTGACCTTGTCACCTCTAAAGAGAATATGAGGAGAAACACATGAACCAGACACGAGACTCAAACCCATGACCCCCAGATTACTAGTCGGACCACTGAGCTAGCCAGGCATCTGGTTGTGAGTCAACCCAACATCACTACACTCCGTCCCCTCATAATTATCTGGGAGTCACCCACTCCAGTCCCTGAGGCCAGCTGGTACCGCCTACCTGTGTACACAACACCAATACACCTCGTCACCATTTAACCTATTCCCAAACAACAATACTTTAGGGTGATCCAATTTGAAAGTTGTTGCAGACGACAAAATAAAAGTTGATGAAGATAAGTTTTGTGTATGATCAAGCTCAGAAAATATTGAGCCAAAAGGAGAAACTGCTGATTATCAGCAGTTTCTTCTTTTGCCTCAATGTTTTCCCAAGTCAATTCTATTAGGGACGTCAAAACCAGAAGCATTCCTTAGAGCGATATTTCTTGAGATATCTTGAGATTTCTTAAGATGTTTTGGATAAAGCGTTGCTTAGAGCAAGATTTTTAAGACATTCAATGGGAGGCACCATTACCCTATACTTCATGCGGAGCCCCTCGGTCAACTCTGTAGAAACAATATAAAAGAGGCTTGACGGAGTTGTTCCGAACACTCCATAATTCATAAACCGCTGTGTTCCGAATGCTCCATTCTTTATACAAATGACGTCATGATGATGTCATTTGTATAAATATGGAGCATTCGGAACAGCTCGGTCAAAGTCTTGGTCTTAAAAACGCTTTTTAGCTCCACTGGCCGAAGGCCAGCGGGCTATTGTCATGGCGTTGTGTCCGTCGTGCGTCCGTGCGTGCGTGCATGCGTTCGTCCGTTAACTTTTTCTTTAAACATCTTCTCCTCTTATACCAGTGGGCCAATTTTGACCAAACTTGGCAGGAATGTTCCTTGGGTGACCCTTTTCAAAACTTGTTCGCGAATTTTTGATTCGTCAAAAAATGTGGGCGTGGCAGGGAGAAAGGGGCTTATCAGACTTAGAGAAATCATAAGAAAATTCTTTAAAAATCAACCATTGGGCCAATTTGAACCAAACCTGTCAGGAATGTGCCTTGAGTCATTCTCTTCAAAATTTGTTCACAAATTTTTACATTTGTCAAAAAATGTGGCCGTGGCAGGGAGAAAGGGGCTTATCAGACTTAAAGAACTCATAAGAAAATTCTTTAAAAATCAACCATTGGGCCAATTTGAGCCAAACCTGGCAGGAATGTGCCTTGAGTCATTCTCTTCCAAATTTGTTCACAAATTTTTACATTTGTCCAAAAATGTGGCCGTGGCGGGGAGAAAGGGGCTTATCAGACTTAAAGAAATCATAAGAAAATTCTTTAAAAATCAACCATAGGGCCAATTTGAACCAGACTTTAAAGGAATGTTCTTTGAGTCTCTCTTTTCAAAATTTATTCACAATTTTTTACATTTGTCAAAAAATGTGGCGGTGGCAGGGAGGAAGGGGCTTATCAGACTTAAAGAAATCATAAGAAAATTCTTAAAAAATCAACCAGTGTGCCCAATTGAACCAAACTTTGCAGGAATGTGCCTTTAGAGTTCTATTTAAAATTTGTTCACATATTTTTATATTTGTCAAAAAAATGTGGCCGTGGCAGGGAGAAAGGGGCTTATCAGACTTAGAGAAATCATAAGAAAATTCTTTAAAAATCAACCATAAGGCCAATTTGAACCAGACTTTGCAAGAATGTTCTTTGAGTCTCTCTTCAAAACTTATTCACAAATATCAAGATTTGGCTGCCGCTGTGGTAGGCTTACAAGAAATCATGGGATAATACTTCCACTTTAACCAGTGGAGCGATTCAGGCCCTCCTGGGCCTCTTGTTCCAAAATATCTGAAGAAATCTTAAAAAATCTCGCTCTAAAGAACGCTGCTCAGGTCTTGTTTTGGAAAGGGTTAAGTATATATGAGGAGAAAAATATGTACCAGACTGATGCATGTCAAATGATATTTTGCATTATGAATGGCAATTACCTGCATTTATTTATAGCTCTGATAAAATTTCTTTTTAACTATCTTTTCAGATATGGCACCTTTTTATGAAGAAATAAGCAAGGAAATGGGATGGAAGGTAGATTCAGGACTCCTGAAAAAGATGAAATCCTCCAATGAAGATGAACTGAAGAAATTAGACGAAGCTATCGCCGATGCTGAAAAGAATCTTGGTGAATCAGAAATAAGAGAAAATATGTTGACAAAGGCAGAATACTTGTGCAAAATAGGAGATAAGGTATATTGTACTTTATCCCATATATCAGTCCAAATCTGTAGAAAGGGGTCCTTTAGCATTGGAGAACAATATAGATCAAGATCAGCCTGCAATATACATGCAGTCTGATAAATTTCCATGTTTTCAAAAAGCTTTTTCATGACATGAAGCAAGTGTTAGAGCGCGGCATAGACCCTGATCAGACAGCCCTCAAACACAGGCTGATCTAGAAACTTGGTACTAGTTGCTATTGCAACGAGGGCCTTTTTTCCAGATCTTTGCTTATTTAATTCTTTTTAAAGATGTCATAGTGAATGAAACTCAACTTTAATCAATTAGTCTAGGAGCCAGGTCCTGGAATGGAACTTTTCTTGCAACCGGTGACCTATAAAATTTTGAGTGGTATTTTTCAATACATTAGGGTCCCATGCTTTGGTTAAGGGTGGATGACATGCTTAAAAGTGGTAGGATTTTTTTTAAATCAAGGTCAAAGGTCATTCGGTGCACTTCTCATACATACCTCCTAAAATATCCCATAACTTACTCATTTATTAAGCTAAAACAATTATATTGGTATCAAAATGAAGCTAATGATTTGCACTTTGACCTACATGAATGATATACAATTTCTTAATTTTCAATATTTTTGAATATTCATAAATATAGCAAAAATTGGCTAAAAATCACCAAAATAAGTTTTGTCTACAAGTGAAAAAAAAGTTTTTAAAATACCAAAGGTATGTTTTTGTGGTTGAAATCATACTTAAAAATTGCCCAGAAACCTGTTCTTGACTTATATGTATTTCTTAACAGAATTAGTCTTTAGCTTAAGCTTGTAGTCATAGGTAAAAGTGGGTGGGGTAATTTTTCTGTAAAATTACAAAACATGCAAACATTGATGTAACAATATATCTTACACATAAATGTGATGTTTTATTAGAATTTATTGTTTTGAAATCATATTTGCAGGGATTTGTAAAGCTTTTAATGCATATTCCTGAAAATTAACTAGAATTTTAAGGACCTAAATAACAATTCAATAAAACAGCATACGAGATGGATACAGGTCATATCAACACCACAATGTCAAAATAATGACTCTTAATGAATATTTATCAAGTATCTAGTACAATTAAATGAAACAAGACTCAGATTAGCATAGTCAGCAGCTGAAAATGTTCCTCTTTCTATCTTACGGGTAAAGGACATTAAAAAGACCCATGCCAGATTTTCAGGAATCAGAACAACATGGGGATGGTCAGAATTTGCTTTGTTGTGTAGTGCATTACTTTTATAGACCCAAAAGGAAAGCCATTTTAGAGCTGGAACTAAATTTTTCATTATCAAGGTTCAGTGTCACATAAATGTTACTATAAATATAAAGTGCGGTTAGTTAATTATGTATACTTGATTTAGAAGAACAGACTTGATTTAGAAGAACTAAATGAACTTCATTTGAAATTTCCTTGTGCAGAAATGATCTAGCTATCCAGGTTGACCATTCCATACAATATTTCATAAACATATTTGCTATCGTTTTGTATGTCCGACAACCTAGCATGGGTCTCTTTAAAGATAATTACGAAACTGCCGTCATTGCAATGCTTACACCTGGAAGCCTTACGAGAACATTCATATACATAAAATGTAATTTGGAACAGAATATTCCATTCTGTGAATACATATCAATATCATCAGTCTAGAATCTGGATGTTCTGATGTGTGGTTATGAAGGTCTCCAAGAGTAACCATGAACATGTTAGTATCGTATATTCGTATATGTACATGCCTTCAATAGGGACAACAGAGGATCTGGTCTTTGAGTTTAATTAATTTTGTGACCCAATAAGTTTTGATTGTACTCAATAGGCCCTATATCTCTTATTATGCAAATTATTTATTGCATGTGACATTTTGTTACGAGTAAATAGTAGAAAATAAAGATACCACAATTGTTGATCCATCCTAGCACAATCCCATCATGATAACATAACTTTGTTTATTGATCGACGACTGTAATACGTATTTGAGTAGACACAGAGAAACTTTTGGTTTAAAAAACGTGGAAATCTTTGGACCTGTGGTTGTCCACAACAATATACCTGACAAAAATCTGGACAATATTTTACTTATTACATGGCTAAAACTATTCCTAGTTAATAGGCATCTTTCATTTGTATCTATATCAAAGAAATCATTGAATCTTTCCCAAACAAGACCTCGTTTTGACGTCCCTAGGAGAAAATGCTTGGGAAAACAGTGATGCAAAAGGAGAAAATTCTGATTATCAGCATTTTCTTTTACCTCAATATTTTCTAGGCTATATTGTACACAAATCTAATCACCCATTTGTCGTTTTAACTTTTAAACCAACCGAGATGAAATTTAAACACATATACTTTGAAGAATTATACATTTGATCCTGGAACAAAAACGCTGCTGTTTGGATAAGGGTGCATTCGACAGGGTGGGTCACGTTGAGCGGGGAAACTTTTGACAATTTGCAAAGATGTGACTTATGAATCGCTTTTAAAGCAATCATATTTTGTATTTTGACTTCAACAATTGTCCAAAATGTTTGTTACCTTTCAGCGGACATTTTTCTCAGCAAACGTAACATCATCGGCTGACATTTGGAGTCATCGGTTTGCTTACATAGCAAATATGGTGCTAGGGCAATGGTATTCAATAATGATTTGAGTGTAATTTGGAAAATCAAAATCAGAGACGATCTTTATGATTATGAACACGCACAGCTAATACTTCTATGAGAAAAAACAAGCATTTGTGAGTGGTATAACGCATTTATAAATTATTTTACCTATGATGTTTCTGACTTTTATATATCTGGACGTCCCAACATGACGTCGGCGAAATCGTTTATGACTTGCCAATTGTGTCCCAGAAACTATCTATAGAATTCCCCAAGTACAGTTCAGACGCTTCTTTGAGAAATAAATGCATATGTTGGAAATGAGGTATACCGTGCAGTGGCAAATATATCGAAAAGATGTAAATATTAGATGTGTAAGACAGACTTTCCTGACTTATCCATCTCAGACCTAGGTTGCGCTGCTCAATATGACCCTATGTTGCCATAACAACTATAGAATGCGCCTTAATGCATAAACTTAGTTTTTGTATCCTATAATATCATAACAGTTAGTACATAAATGAAAAAAAATATGACATCATTCCTGATACTTTATATTCAGCCCTCCTACATACCAAATGAGCTTTGTATGTTTAATACTTTTGGAGAAAATGTCAATGTTAAGTTTTGAACAGACAGACGGACGGACGGACAAGAGTAAAACAATATGCCCCCGATCGCTCGATACAGGGGCATAAAAATATATGGACCCATATATATTTTCTGTATAAACATAAATTCAGTATATTCCTATATTTGAAAGCACTAAACTGACCAGTATCTGAATCAACCATCACCAGCATGCCATGTATGGACAAAGGATGACAACAATAATTTAGTTCCTGTAAGAATGCGTAAAGATCCTGCACCTCTAGCTTTGCTTGACATCACACAATGCTCGTGTTAAACTGACTGCCACATACGAAGGTGTAAGTGTCAAAGATAAGATCTTTTATGCACTGATGCATGTGTTTGTGAGTCAGAACTGTGTTTTTAGACTTGAGAATCTTGATGCATCAGACAGTGATAAGGATGAGTATATATGGCATGAGTTGAGTGTATTGAAGTGTTTAGTATAGGGTTGCTGTGGACTTTACAAGTCTGGTTATTGCATCATGTGTCTTGTTGTTATTGTAGTTGTTGTAGTGATGGTGATGATGAGGATGAGGATAGTGTTGTATATAAAGACACAAATATTCCTTATTTTTAGTAAAGTATTCATGATACATAAAATGAACAAAACAATGAGTTTATGCATTACCTCTGCTTTACGCAACTATCATACAGAAGACATTTCGGTCGTCGTTTGACAAATAAAACTCTATAAAATGGTCTTACTTTCTAAAATGCACATCACTGGCTATCTCTCACGAATTCATATATAATTCAGCCTAATCTTGAAAAAAAAGATGTCTTTGTGAAACACGAATGCCCCTGAAAAGGCCAATGATACGTTTTTATGTTAAGCTTTTAAATAAATGGTTATTAATAAGGTTTGTGTGTGAACTCCCTTTGGGGAAAAGGCCAATGTTACGTTTTCATGTTAATTAGTTTAAATGTTAAATTTTCATGGTAAGGGTTGACAAGGATTAATGGAAGACCTTGGGGAAAGTCATATTGCATGGAACAGATAGATATCATTGAAAGAAGGTTACATACCAATTTTGGGCTTTGCGTGTGGAATACTTTTGGAGAAAAGGCCAATGATAAGTTTTCATGTTAAGTTTTGGACTGACGGACAGACAGACAGATGGATGGATGGATGGACGAACGGACGGACGGAATGGTAAAACAATATGCCATCGATCTATCGATGCGGGGGCATAAAAACGACTAATTCGTGGTCTTATCTCTTTCTATGTTAAAATTTCGCTATAAACATTTAAAAGGGCCATCTTGAATTTTGTTGGCCATTTTGAACAAAAGGAGAAAGATAATTTTGAAAAAAAAAAGATATTTCGGTATCTCTAATAAGTATGTAATACTAGAGATATTGTTTTATTCACTTGAACTGTAAACTGTATTTCCTGTGTATGAGCTATTTGGTTCCAGTGCTAAATTCCTTTCCCTTTGGCTCTGTTAAAGCAATGCACTACCCAACAATGCAAAATCTGACCGTCCCCATGTTGTTCTGATTTCTATAAAATATGGCACGGGCCTGGGGAATATTTTCAGCTGCCGATTACTATTATATAGATACTTGATAAATATTCGCTTTAAGAGTCATAGTTTTGACATTGTGGTGTTGATATAATCTGTATCCATCTAACATGCTGTTTCATTGAATTGTTATTTTGGCTCTTAAAATTCAAATTAATTTTCAGGAATATACATTAAAAGCTTTACAAATCCCTGCAAATATGATTTCAAAACAATAAATTCTAATAAAACATCACATTTATGTGTAAGATATATTGTTACATCAATGTTTAAACGTTTTGTAATTTTAGGGAAAATTTACCCCACCCACTTTTACCTATGACTACAAGCCTAAGCCAAAGACTTATTCTGTGAAGAAATACATATAAGTCAAGAACAGGTTTCTGGGCAATTTTTAAGTATGATTTCAACCACAAAAACACACCTTTGGTATTTCAAAAACTTTTTTTTCACTTGTAGACAAAACTTATTTTGGTGATTTTTAGCCAATTTTTGCTATATTTATGAATATTCAAAAATATTGAAAATCAAGAAATTGTATATTATTCATGTAAGTCAAAGTGCAAATCATTAGCTTCACTTTGATACCAAAATAATTGTTTTAGCTTCATAAATGAGTAAGTTATGGGATATTTTAGGAGGTATGTATGAGAAGTGCACCGAATGACCTTTGACCTTGATTTAAAAAAAATCCTACCACTTTCAAGCATGTCATCCACCCATAACCAAAGCATGGGACCCTAATGTATTGAAAAATACCACTCAAAATTTTATAGGTCACCGGTTGCAAGAACTTTTAATTTAACCCCCTTTGTAAAAGCTGGCTCCTAGACTAAATGCCCTTTTTGAAGTTCACATGTCAAAGTGACAAACCATACTGTATCCTCGGCATCAAATTACATTTCTACATTCATTTTATTGGAATCATTTATAAAATTGAGCCAGGATCTGGAAAAACATCCTTTTAGGCATTTGAGAACAACATGAAACCTAAGATCAGCCTGTGCATACGCACAGTCTGATCAGGATTCACATTGTTCTCTTATAGCTTCATTGTGACTGGTAGTTACTTAGAATTAGCGGCATTTATCTTTATAAGACTGTATTTGACTGCAGGTTGATTGCAAAACTCGTTTTCTAAAATGCTGTAAGGGCTTTTTTACCAGATTCTGGCTCATATGTATTATCTGTATGCAACAAACTTCTGATATTCAATACCTTTTTTCCAGATCCTAGCTCACCTTTCTTCATATTTTTCCTTCAGGAAGGTTGTTTGTCTCAGTTTCGTAAAACCCAAGAGAAGACTGTAACACTTGGCTACAGACTGGACCTTGTATTTCATCTTATTCGAATTGGATTGTTCTACATGGATCATGATCTTGTAACCAGAAATCTGGAGAAAGCACAGAGGTTTGTTGATAATGTTCTTGTGTTTATGATAAAGAAATAGAAGCACTTTCTATAGGATAATTATATTGTATATATAATTACTTAGTAAATCTACTTTTCTAATCAATAAGAAGTGAATTTTACTATACATGCCTTGATAAGGTTCGCTTTAATGGATTTTCATAAGGTTTTGTGACCTTGTGGTAATTTTACATTTCAAAATAATCCACAGCTTTTCTGGAAAAAATAGTACATGACAGTTCTAGGATAGATGTAGCATTCTACGCTCATTTACGGAGAGGTCCTGGGTTCGATACCCGGCCGCGGCAAATACCCTTTCTAACAAAACTGTCACCCATTAATGGTTTGATATCGTGAACTCATGTAGGGGAGCAGCTAGAGGCTCGGTTAGGGTGTTTTGGTAGTATTGGTATGAGAAACGCCAGGACTCCATGGTTTGGTGCTCCTGCCTCCACGATATGACCATAGCAGTTGAAAACGGCGTAAAACCCCAATAGACCAAACCTAGGCTCATTTACATTTCAGTTTGATAGATGAAGGTGGGGATTGGGACAGAAGAAACAGACTGAAGGTGTATAGAGGGGTGTATTGTATGTCAATACGGGACTTTAAAAAGGCCGCCAACTTATTCCTGGACACTGTAGCTACATTTACATCATATGAGCTCATGGACTATCACACATTTGTCACATATACTGTACTGTGTAGTATGATAGCATTGGAGAGACCGCAACTTAGAGAAAAGGTAATAATGCATAATTAGTTGTTTGGAATATGTCCAGCCAGTGTAGATATATCCTGGTCACTTTGCACCAAAGACAGTTATGTACTGTAGCGAGATAAAAGAACAAAGTACTAAGCGTTGTGTCTTTAATATCAAACAACCCAGTATCTATAAGGCTCAGAGAGCCAAAAGGCTCCAAAAGTTTTCAAAAGTTCAAAAGTCCTCAAGTCCCCTAAAGTTATGTCTCTAACTTTTATATCACATAATAATGGGGCAGGACAGACTAGTCCATTCGGTGGAAGAGTCCATTCTGACCAATCATCATTAATGTAAACAACTTTAATCGACAAATTGTTTTATCCATTATACAATGAATTCTAATTATGATATCACATATTAATTAAGATACTGGTTAATTTTCAATTAATCAGGCATGACACTAGATAGTGATCAAAACTCAAAACTGTAGCTAATATTCAGTTCTTTCTAAGTATATACATGTACAAAACCTTTACTATGCTTACTATGTTAAATAAAGGCCACTGAGGGCTTCTCCATTAAAACATGTTCTTTCAGCAAAGTTTTGCTGGTACTAAGACTTCAAAAATGTGTTTTTCGACACATCAACATTTTTCACCTTTTTCTGTGGGATAACACATGAGTGTACATAATTAAAGATTTGTTGGCTTTATAGAGTTATCTATTACAGACCCTTTAATAAAATGGTTCATAAGGTGTAGAGACATGTTTTTATGCCTTATTTAAAAGTTTGTAACATTTTGTAGGTTGTTAAAGGATCCGAGATATCAAAAGTTTTGCACAGTTTATCAAAGATCTGTTCCTAAAATAAATGGAGTCTTGTTTGGGAAAGCGGTAATGTTTTTTACTAAATTTACTTTGTAGGTTGTTAAAGGATCTGAGATATTGGAAGTGTTACACAGTTTACCAAAGATCCGTTCCTACCTGTTCTCATTGTATGATACTCATTATGGAGAGTTCTTTAGAGCACTAGGTAAGTTTTATATAGTTGATTTATTTCATCAATGTTTGAGGAACTGTGGCTATAGTTGGCTAGCACACATGATAAACGGAAAGGAGTATCTTCATGTCTCCACAATCGCATGTTCATTAATATGATATACATAGTTGTATCCAAAACTTTGATTTGTGCTCTTTTTTCATTTGAATAGAATTTCTTATGATAATGTACTTACTAATTGCATAATTTGCAAAGATTTCTTCAATGGACTTGATTGTAAAAAGAACCCATTCTCAATGCAATTGCATTCTCTCCTTTCCCTCGACATTATCTTTGTTTACTAGTATAAAATATCAGATACAATTTGTTCTTCCAGCCCAGATAGAAGAACTAATGAAGTATGACCGATTCCTGAACCCCCACTACAGATACTATGTTAGAGAGATGAGGATTGTGGCCTACAGTCAACTACTCGAGTCCTACAGTTCACTCACACTTAATTATATGGCAGATGCTTTTGGTGTCACTGTTAACTTTATTGACCAGTAAGTCACTAGATCTATTTCTTTTACATGGTTTTCGAAGTTTTTGTACACAATTGCGTGCATTTTCAATGGTCCCTCTTTTCAATCCTTCTGGCAAAATGCTGTCAATATGCCTGTAAATATGTTGATCTGAATTGTTGCACAATTTTCTTTTATCTGATACAAAGTCAAGTTTTGCTAAAGATTAGTAGCCATAATTTCCCTGCATATGTTGATTTCTAGGCTATGTTAAAGGGTAATTAAAAGGCATTTATCTCGATTGTTGAGACTCGGAGGGTAATTGTTTTGTCAATTTTATTCCACAGAGAATTATCCAGGTTTATAGCGGCTGGTAGAATACATTGTAAGATAGATAAAGTGGGCGGGATAGTTGAAACAAACAGACCAGACAGCAAAAACTGGCAATATCAGGTAAGGGCTTGATATACGGAGAATTAATAATTACCCAAATAAAACCTGGTTTTAATGCACCCATCAGAAAAAGCACAGGAAAATATTGAGATGACAGAAAACGATTCTGGTTATCAGTTTTGCCTCAATACTTTCTAAGCTTTATTTCACTTTAATTCTATCCTATATCACATATCGTCGGTGTAAATGCAAAACCTCGTATGTCGATTCTTGAAATTTTCAAAGTACAGACTTGTGTACCCAGTCTAGAAAATTCTCGCGGGTTTTGAGATATTTTTACTGATCAGTATTAATGATACATTATTTGTGAACAATGTGTCCAAATTTCAAGCAAAACATTTCAGTTTGGGAAACATTAATACACTTTTTTCCCTCCCATTTAAAATTTTCCAAAACCGAGATACCAGGTTTTGCATTTACAACGACGATATCCTTTATCAATATTATTGCTGAAATTGTTGCTGTTTGGGGAAAGGGTTGATGCTTTCCCAAATAACAAGAGCTTATACCAACCCAAATTGGAAAAAAATGATTTTGTGTACAGTTTACAAAAAAGTGGTATTTGAAACAGAAAATTTGAGTGATGGTATAGAAAATATTTAAAGAAAAGGGGAAAATGGTGGTTATCAGCATTTTCAAATTGACCTCCAATATTGTTTTTGGATGTTGTAGCCTGTAGGCTAACAATTCAATTAACTTTTAACACTATTTGGAGATATTCAGCTGTTAAGCAAGCTTGGAAGGTAGAGTGGCATCAAATGATTTATTACACTGATAATCTGATAAACTTAAAGGTATAGGGGGTCACTTTGGCTTATGGAGCAGGGGATAACACTGCCATATGACCACAGCAGTAACCAAATCACATTCTTCTTTAGTGAATAGGTGGATAATCATAAACATAACATAAGATTTGCAGCTGACTGCTAAGCATATATTTTTGTTGTGCTAATGAGGGAAATGATAGAACCCATGGTAAAGTGCTACAGTTACCCCAATATTACTGAAATACTGTTTGAAATGGTATTGAATTCTATTCTAGCAATACTTTACATTGTAGTTTTCTGTGTTTTCTTTGCCGCGGCCTTAGCGCAGTTGGTAGCGCATCTGCCTCTCATACGAGAGGTCCCGGGTTCGATACCTGGCCGCGGAAAATACCATTTCTGAAAAAATTGTCAACCACCAATGGGTTTGAAATCTTTAGCCTATGTGGGCGAGCAGTTGAAGGCTCGGTAAGGGTGTTGTGGTAGAACTGATTTGAGAAACAACAGGAATCCATGGTTAGGTGCTCCAGCCGCTGCGATATGACCCTGGCAGTTGAAAACAGCGTAAACCCCCAATAAACTCAAACTCTGTGTTTTCTTCCAGGCCACCATTAAACAAGGGGACATTTTGCTGAACAGAATCCAAAAGTTGAGCCGAGTTATAAACATTTGAAGGAGTCATGCAACTTCAAACATGTATGGAGGAGATGCTTTTGTACTTAAATATCTATTTTTTTCTTATTTAACCCTTTCCCAAACAAGACCTGGTTTTGATGTCCCTTACAGAAATAGATTGGGAAAACATTGAGACAAAAGAAGAAACTGCTGATAACCAGCAGTTTCTCCTTTTGTCTCAATATTTTCCTTGCTTTATTGTACACAATTTCCATCTAAAGCAAGGTACATTTGTCGTCCGCAGCAGCTTTTGAAAATGAAATTTTGAAAATTTGCAGTTTGGAAAGGGTTAAGTTGATGTTGAAATTGTGCTAAATTGATTAAAACTCTATTCCAAAACAAAATCTGGTTTTGATGTCCCATAGAACATTGGTTTGGGAAAATATTTAGGCAAAAGAAATTGCTCTTAATCAGCATTTTCTCCTTTTGCCTCAGTAAGTTCTCTGCTGAAATTGACACAAATTCTAACGCTGTTAACATGCATGTTGTCTGCAACTGCCCTCAAATTGGAGCAATCTAAAATCTTTCAGATGAAGACTTGCGTGTCGGAATAGGGCGAAATTCTTAACACTGAAAAAATTAAAACTTAATATTATGAGTAGGGTTGCAGTTAGAACATAAATCAGACTTGAAGAATTCAATATAAATAAAGAAAATAAACTGGCAAGAATCAGCTTTTTCAGAAGTATTGTTACATTTTTCTAACAATCATATCGACATCTACTGAAATTGTTATTTGGCAACTTCATGAAAATCAAGGTCATAGTTAACTATGCAATAAAAGACATGATCTGAGCTTATGTTTATAAAGAATAATTATGTAGACGTAGAGTCTCTATAAGCAGTCTACAATTGATGTCAGTGAAAGATAAGTATGTCAAAGATTTTGTGAAATATGAGAGAACAAACGTTAGAATAAATCCACAGAAACGTTGCAATTTTTGGGTCTTTTTTTAGCTTGCATAGGCATAATGTGCCATGTGGACTATTTTGAATGTCCATTCATCTGCAGAGATTGTTTACCTCTTACCCAAACAAGACCAGCCCCTCCACCCCCCCCCCCCCCCCACCCCGTGGTTGCCCGAAAAAAACTTAAGTACGTTCTCAGACTCAAATCTGATCACTGTACTCAAATTACATGAACTCCATTCCATTGAAGTTGAGTATGTACTCATGAGTATGTACTCAAGTTTTTTCGAGAAACAAGGGCCTGGTTTCGACGTCTCCTTGGAAAACATTGAGACAAAAGAAGAAAATGCTGATAATCAGCATATTTTTCTTATGCCACAATATTTTCTCGAGCTACAGTTTTAACACATTTTACCTTCAGTAACATCAATTTAGTTGTCAGCAGAAGATTTCAAATTGGAACACACTAAAATTTTGTCATTTGGAAAAGGGTTCAGAAAGAAATGATCATCTGGTGAAAACGTTTCAGTTGTTGAATTAAAACTGCACGGAACCGTCTAACACAGAGTTATACGCCCGAAGGGTTGTATCATGTTACGGTCCCAGACGTCCGTCCGTACATTTATTTGTCTGTTTGTCCGAGAGCATTTTTTGTGTGCGCAGCTCCTACAGTTTTAATCGGAGTTTGATTTAAACTTTCCACAATGAATTTCCATGGTGTCTACTGTGTAGTTGTGCACACCGCTTACGGAGTTCAGATAACTTTTTTTTATTTCGAATTGGCTGCCCTTGAATTGAAAAAAAAAAATCTTTTTCTTTTGTGCGCAACTCCTATAGTTTCTACCGGGAATTTACCAAACATACAGCATTTAGCCTCTATGGTGCCGGAGTTCAGATAACTTTTCTTTCAAATTGGCTGCCCTTGAATTGAAAAATATATATATATTCTTTTTCTTTTGTGCGCAATTCCTACAGTTTCTACCGGGAATTTACCAAACATACAGCAATTAGCCTCTATGGTGCCGGTTGTACACACTGTTTACGAAATTCAGATAACTCATTTCGTTCTTGAATTATCTGTCCTTCAATGAAAAAAAAACTTTTTTTGACAAGCTCTAGTGTATATGCGCAGCTACGCGAAGCTCTTATTTGCACCACCACATTGACACAGTAACTTAAGACCCTCTTTCAAAGTAAGTGATTGAAAAACCATTGCTGTCAAACTAAGTATAGATTAGCTAATCAAATTGCTCTTCATAGACTGATATCTTTTATGTGCCTCGCAGCGACCAATGAGGATTTTGGTCCTGGAGGTTATCAATTGAATGTTCAATAAATTTTAGAGAAAGTCTTATGTCCGGAATGTCGGTGAAAGTTTCTTCTCTGTATATACATGTAACTGCATTTGATTGTTGTGGCCGAATGGTGAAATTCGTGTTATCTCCGTTTTAATCCATTCCCACATGACTCATCTTCGCAACCCAAGGGAGACATCTACGACGTAACGTCGTTTTTGTATTCACCCTTGGCGTATTTAGTCCGATTTTGTTGGTGTCATGGAAAGCGTTTTCATTGGTTCCAGCGAGGTCTCACTGGAACCAATCAGATTCTCGACTGATACAATTGTTATGAGTAACCAATTCAACCTTGGCTAGTGAAGATGCACATCACTATGCAGTTCGACGCCACTATAAAATTGTGACGGAAAACATGGAAATCAAGAGATTGCTTGCGACAAGCAAGTTTTCATTTCCCACAACGATTTCTGGACAGAAAGACAAAAAAGAGTAAACTTCCATTCACTTGAGGCTGCCATCCATAACATCTTTGAATTTGGACCTATCTAGCATTTCACCGTATGGTAATGTGTTAAAGCTTGTGAGACCAGCGAAAGCTGAAGTCTTTCCCAAGCAAGACTATGGGCTCGTATTATCAACGATCTTACGACCACGTTTCTGTGTAAACTGTAACAAAATACCTGATTGCACGAGAAATCATATTTGTCGTTACAAGTTATTACACAAAAAATAATTGTACGACCGTTGTTAATATACTGACGTCCAAAAGAAACGCCCCAGTCCTAATAAATGTCCGATTATTCAGTAAACCTTATTTGAAATTAAACATACTTATTTTCATCTGTAAATTTGATTATCTGTTGTTGAAAGATGATGATAAAGAAATTATCAAACTGTTAAAGTTTAGAAAAAACGGCACATTTAAACAGGGCGGTATCAGAATTTCCATTTGAAAATCAGTAGCGCGTGGTTCAAACTTTATTTGCGACGACAAAAGATACCGTAAAACGTCTTATGTGGTGACCGCAGTTAATGAATACTAAACCCGACGTCTATTTCAACGTCTCAAACCTAAAACGCATATGACGTTAACGTAAGACAGCTTCTTGTATAACGGGCGTTACATGAGGTCTATATGACTGGCCGATTGGCAAATGTTTGGCAAATGTTTCCGTAACTCTAACTCGTCGACCAAGATGCCAAATCGTGCAATACAAGACGTCAAAACGTCAGGCGACTTGTTCTTGATTTTTCCGTATTCGAAAATTGCTTATCTACAAGCTCTGTTTTCCGAGCAGTGTGTCTATTTCAAACGTTACTTGCAACAACAACAGTTGCCAGAAAAACACTTATTTGGCCACCACATTTACAAACTATTCAACAGAACGTCGATCCCAACGTCACAAACCTGAAACGTACATGACGTTAACGTGGAGAATTATCTTGCTTTACAGGCGTTACGTTAGGTCTAGTTGAGCGTGGCCGGTCAATAAACGTTTGCAGAAATCTAACGCGTCGATCAAGTCATCGAATCGAGAAACTGTCCTGCGACTTGTTTGTGCATTCGTGGCATTCAAAAATGGCTAAATTACGAGCTCCTTTTTCAGAATTTAGTCTCGGAATCCTTCAATTCGGACGATTCATAAGAAAATCTTTGAATTCGTGGTTGAATATCCACTAACACATGTTACTGTGTAAAATGTGACCAATTTCATCGTGTGATGGACATACACGTAGCGCACGTAGAAAACGTGACCAGTCACCGGATATGGACATGTTAATGAATAGAAACGCATATTTTTCATTTGCTGTAATTGTCGGTCAAAATGATAATATTCAGTATACATTTCACTAACACTGTAATAGGAATAAGAAAAATATTGACAAATTTCATTGGGGCGTTTCTTTTGGACGTCAGTTTACGAGCCCCAGTTTAATGTCCCTATTTGTGGAACCTTTGGAAACATTTAGAGAAAAGAAATTGTTGATATCCAGTTATTTCTACTTTTCTCTAAATTTTTTCTATCTTAAAAATAACTGTTCCACCAGGCACCTTCAATACAAGCAGGCTAATGTTGTAGACTGCATCTGCTCTAAGAAAAATACTTGTCTTAAAACTTCATCGTTTGAGAAAAGGATAAAGCGAGGATTGAAAGTAGTTCGACGTAATACTATTCCATAATCAGATAGTTCAGCTTGTGGCAAGCCAACTATCGTACATGTAAGATAACGTTCTCCTCACCAATGTATGAATTAAATCGTTATGTTCGATAATCAATAAAATGTTTAGTCTACAATATTTTCTGAACTATATTGTACACGAATTCGAATACTCTAGAACAACCATATTTTTTCTTAATTTTTCTCAGCTTTGTACGCTAAAACCGGAGTTCGACGATGTGTTTTCTTTGGTATATAAAAGGTTTATAAAAAGATCAGCAATGCATGCGTATGCAAGTTCATGTATTGACGCGGCGTATTTGCATTATTGGCATTTGCTAATACATTCCGCGCTTTAAAGGTATCGTCTTTTAAAAAAAAGCTTTTGGTTCACAATTTTAAAGTTCATATCAGCTTTTCTCTGTCCGGATTAACAGATTTAATAAGGAAATATTCCAAGCCATGAAAAGTGATCGACAAGCAGTAAAAATATATAGCTTACCAACGACTAGACTGTATTATCCCTTTCCCAAACGACAAAATTTAGGGTGGCCCACTTAAAAACTGATACAAATGACAAAATGGAAGGTATTTAAGATAGACTTTAAGTAAAATATGACGAAGAAAATATAGAGACAAAAGGAGAAACTGCTGGTTATCATGTTTTCCCAAGCCTTTTCTATTAGGGACGTCAAAATCATGTCTTGTTTGGGAAAGGGTTATGCTAGATATGTGCAAGACGAAATGGTGGTAGGGCACCGAATTGATTGACCAAACTGTATCTTTTTGATCAGGTCGGAAATGAGATTAGCCCAAAATTCTTTATACAAAATATATTTGAGTATTTTTCCACCAATTATTTCATTTTGAGAAACCCCCTTACAGTCAATACATTTACACTTTTGAGATATTCCATTTTTAGCTCCACTGGCCGTCAGGCCAGCGGGCTATTGTCATGGCGGTATGTCCGTCGTGCGTGCGTCCGTCGTGCGTGCGTCCGTAAACTTTTTCTTTAAAAATCTTCTTCTCAGAAACTACTGGATTTTTTGTAATTTTTTGCCATTTTTTGTAATTTTCAGCTTGGGGATGCATTTGCTTGTTTGCGCAGCCTGAACCTTTGAAATTGCATTCAACAAGACAAACAATCAGGCCTGTGGAGCGCGTCCAGACCACCAGGGCTGTCTAGTTTCAACCCACGATACCACTGGTGGTGAACTCGGCCAAAGCGAGGGACGTTTTTTCGCGTTCAATGTATACCGTTGGTGTTGTTATAAAATATCGTAACTACGGCTTTTTCGAAGTCGTAGTTACGAGATTTTATAACAACGCCGACAGTTTGTCAATACAAAACGGTAAACCCGGTCTGCTTTTATAACAAGCTCAGTGTCATTAGAACAAAATCTATAAACTCACATTTAAACGCAAAATATCTATACCTTGTTGTAGCGAAAATTGTTTTAGTTCACCACCAGTGGATACGAGGAACTCTTGTGGTAAAAATGACCCATTTAGCCCGAATGTAAACATCAAAACAATCAGGATCGAGATAAAAATAGACAGAAAAGCCACTGTCGCCAATCGCAGTCGACCAAAATGCAGTAATGAACAGTCACGGAACTGTTCGTCACTCCATGTCCTTGATCAATTTACACCTCTAGTGACAAAACTCCAATTGCATACCAAATAGAACGGCGCGTGCAGCGATTCGGGTTAGACTCGTCAGTACCTTTCCTTACCTTTTTTTGTCGTAACGCTACAACCCAGCAACCATTGTCGAACGCTTGACCATCGCTTGGTATGAATTCGACCTCCAAAATCTTAGAAATGTGGGATCGTATGATTTAAAAAAAAGCGAGAGTAGGCTAATACCTGCAATCTTGATCGGAAAGAGGTCAATGAAATCACGCGGCCCGAACTACTAATTTCTTAGGACTTTTTTTTTTTGACAAATGCTTGCCAACCACTAGCAAAGCATCCAACATGTCCATGGGCTTTACCTTTACGACAAATATAATGAAAGTTATCGATGAAAATCTTAGCCGAATTATGAGTTATTTCGCTTTTTACCCCTCCTCAGACCAATTTATGACGTCACAGGTCATGTGGGATATACCCCGTGCTATTAGGCTATATATTACTACTTAGACTCAAACTTGATTTAAATGTACTAACTTTCTACTAAGACCTCACCAGCTCAGATTACCCAGTTATAAAAAGGCATTTAATTGCTTCAGGAAAATAACGATTTTCAGACTAAATTATTTTAAACTGCACCTTTAAGGGGAACTCTGAAATTATATACTTAAAGATCACTCGGTGATTACTACGTCTTTGTATATCTGATAGCCTACATATATCTTTATGGAAAACTGATTTATACTTAGACATGCATACCGTGTGAAATTATGCACTAGATCTGTGACTTCATTGGAGTAGACACGGGTGCGACAGTTGCGACATTTGCCGCACCAATGATTACCGTCGTAGATGTATAACTGGCAGACAAATTCTAGCTATTAGCTAGAGATGCTCTGTCTGGTCATTTATTTTGAGCTATGGCATGTCGCACCAATAATTGCCGTAAATACAATAATTCACCGCACCAATGCAAATAACATGGATACGCGTTTTACTTATTTCATATAAAATGGCTCACTGGTGGTGAACTCGGCCAAAGCGAGGGACGTTTTTCTCTGTAACAAGGTATACATATTTTGCGTTATAGCAATGAATTTGGTCTAAAGACGCAATCCCAGTTAAATGGGACAATTGATGTCTCCGGCCTTTAATATGTGCTATCTGCAAATAGTCAACATTATATAAATGCCCATCACATTTATTTTCATCCAACACCTATAACTAAAATGTTTATCTATAATTTACGTTCGTAAGAACTCCATTTCTTATGAAAATCATGCGACAACCGAACTAGAGGGTACGAAAAACCGATGTCTCCTTGTAAAAATTCTAACTTTTAAACCAAAAATGTCAATTTTAACAATAAATTATCCTAACAGAACTGCCCAAATCTTGTACAAAAAACATAGAGCTCCAAAACGATACAAAGATTTATATATAAAAATGTAATCCAACATTTTTTGAACAGCCTCGAGTAGCTGTCTCCAAAATTCAAAAACGTACGGGACACTTTCTTTAAAGATAAGAAACACTGACATAAATCTACATTTAATGCATTAATCTAGCGTAATGTACATTAGTATAAATATATATTATCAAAATAAAGTCGTTTTTGATATACCTTTGTCAATATTTTTAAAAAAATCAACATCATTCTTAAAGTGACATTTCAGAATTTTTTGTCATAAATTTTACTTTTATTTTTATCTGCAAGAGCATATTTCATTATGAAAATTCTGAAAATTTCAAGCCAAAATATTGCGCCGTTTACGAGAAATTCATATTTTTGTGTTAAAATTGAACAAATTGTTGTGGACAACAGTTCAGATTTATATGCAATTTATCGATTATGTATCAACTTTAAATGCGTGTTTCTCGCTTATTGGCAACAACTTTAAAAAACTAATAGTATTTATACTCATTAGAATAACCAATCTTGGCAACAAGACATACTTTACAAAATTGAAATTGGAATGAAATGTCCCTTTAAACAATTTACCGTAATTTTAACCCCGTAATGTACGAGGCATGAACTAAAGTAGCTGTAGTAAAAATTGGGTAACTATAAATAGTTTAATTCTTCAAGTAACATCACTATTCGAAGTGTCTTCAAATATGATAAAAAGAATTATGCCGATTGCTATAATAGCATTGATACAGCAGGCCAAATAAAGTTGAGTACACATTAAAAGTGACGTACGAGTCCGTAACGTTCGAGGCAATTTTTAGTTTTCAGTTTTTAAATTGCTGAAATGGAACGTTTTCTTTGCTTTATTGATGTGTTTTGGGTTCCTTAAGGACTCCAGATTAAGCAAAAATAGACTTTTAATGCACATAATAGACTGTACACGTACTCGTACTTGTCTCGTACATTATGGTATTATTATTACGCTTAATTGATACTATTTTTACAATATTGAGGAAAGTTCCACAAAATATGCCGTTTTTTTGTTGATATATAGGAGTATATTCATAGCCATATACATTACACTAGATTGATACATTAAAATAGTTTATTTCATCGTTTCTTACCTTCATAAAAATTGTCCCGTACATTTTCGTACTTTGGATCTATCACAGTTACAGATGTCCAGCAAATTTTGGATAACATTTCACTTTAATTAAGAAGTTATTACACATAACTCATGTGTCATAACAATACGAACATCTTAACTTTTATAAATTGAAATTAATTTGGCTAGGAAGTTTTAATTGGTAAAACAACATACCAAGATCTCTAATAGGCTTGTATTTATTTTCATGTATTCATTTTATAATATTTTTTTGACAAAGTGTCGGGCAAATGGATATTGCCTTATAATATTGTTATTTCATTGAAAATGTTATTATACAGCGACTTGGATATTAAAGAAAAGAAAGCATAATTACGTACGGGACAAGCTCTAGTTACGTTCGGGACAGACCAGTTTCAAACTATTGTTGATTTGTAATAAGTCATTGACTTTCCATTTCCGTATATCGATTAAGGGAATAAGTCATTGCTTTTGTTAAACAATTCGAGAGAAAATTAAAGGTTGCTTGGTGCATTTTAGAAGAGTTGGAAGTAGTCAACGTTCTAAAATAAATGAATCGTACAACTTACAAGGATGGCCGTTTGTATTTTAATTCTGATCGGTACAATTCGCCATTTTCACTCATATTGTCAATTGATTCACATTTTACACACAAATACTCATCAAAATGTATCGGTTTTGTTATTCTTTAGGCATTACTTAATGTGAAATAAGACACACATTTCACAAAGGGGTCTATTTAAAACACGTAGTTTTTGATGCGCACATTTGATCATTTAACAGTCTATAAATCCAAAACTAAGCAAGCCAAGTTGACAAAACTAGAGAAATTTGGGCAGAAGATGTGATCCATGAAGAAAATTTGTCCATAATGAGTGTATGGTATAATGAAAAATTTCGAAAAAAATTTAGTCAATTGTCCACTTTAACTGGGATTGCGTCTAAAAATAGACCGGGTGTATCGTTATGTATTGACAAACCGTCGGTGCTGTTATAGAATCTCGTATACCTCACGATAAATGACCTTGCAGAGCATCTCATTCGATTAGCCCTTTCACTGCCAAATATTGACCTTTGACGCGTCTCTCACCGCTGAATTAATTCGAAGAAATTTCCAAGAATCGATACCCTGTACACAAAATCATGCACAACTTTTGACTCATTCGATGGATTCCTTTCAAATTTTCAGGACATACAGACAAATGAAGCATTTTTATGTTACTAAAATTTCAAAGTTATTTATGAAATGACAATATTTTTCTTTTTTATCTAACTCACAAATTGTTACAATCTAGTAGAACCATGGAAAAAATTGGGTGAGCAAACCTCGACTTAATGTTTTCGTTGAAAGTATAATAATTTGATGGAACAGATTGTTGAATTGTCAACTAAACATAATTTCAAACTATCCCGAAGCCTTTTCCAGCATTTTTGGTGTCATTCATAGTGATATTTACAGCTTGTAGGCATAAATAGCAAGTGTATGATCTAATGGCAGCCATATTGTTGTCTTTTGTCTTGGAAAATTCCCCATAAAAATACCAAAAGCTTACCGATTGTAACACAAATTCTACTGTTTCACCTGTCAAACGCTAGTACTTTGATTACTAAAACGGTGTTATAAGAAAAAGAATGTGTGAAAACCACTTAGCTGTAAAAAATATTCACATCTTTCGCCCCCATAAATTTGTCGACTGAAGTCGCCTATTGCAGGGAACGGTAAAGCGACAAAAGTCGCCTATGACAGTGAAAGAGTTAGCATGGGCTGCTATGCCAGGTCATTTGTCGTGAGGTATAACTACGGTTTTATCCAAGCCGTAGTTACGAGATTTTATAACAACACCGGCGGAATACGTTGTTCGGGAAAAAACGTCCCTCGCTTTGGCCGAGTTCACTACCAGTGTGGCTATTAGTTTTACTTTTGCAATATTTACCGATGTATTCATGCTTAAACCACAACACGTTGTTTCGAAGAACCACACAATGTTAAAATATATAGGGCGTGCGTACTTGGTTTCACCCAGTGTAATTGGAAACCACTTTGAAATCATAACCTAAGTGTCCAATAAAAGAAAGGCATAATAATAATATGAAAATAAGGCAGAGCCTCTAACCGGGGTCAAGATATAGGTCTAGTAGTTGTTATTTTCTATCATATTCATGCATTTGCAAGGACGGATCCAGGATTTTTTTAAAGGGGGGTCCAAGCCCAAATTATGGCTTAAAATGTAGTAAATATGTAACTTTACACTGAATTTATATAGTCAAAATTTAATTATTGGCCAATGCCAGGGTGGAGGGGGGGGGGGGGGGGGTTCAGACCCCCCGACCCTACCTCTAGATCCGCCCATGCATTTGTGATTCTTTAATGATAATCTGGTAGTAAAAGACACATTCAGTGACGTGAAAAAATTTAGCTTTTGAATTAGTAAGAGAAGTCGTTTAGTGGTGTAGGTCCCAAGCCATAGCCTAATTATTATTGTATTTGGCCAAATGCAAGGGAAAAAAAGAAACCTCAAAACCTTGTTTCAATTTGAGTTCTCAAGACAACATTCTACGTTTGTCTAGTCTTTTTCATTAGCCTACAGAATTGAAGAAGACAAAGACAGATCTATGATGTATTGGAAAGGGTTTGTTCATGATTGACGTGCAAACTCCTGACATATCAGTTAGAATTAGAATACGTTCAGTTTGGTCTCAATTTTCTTTTCTTTCAAATAAAAAAAAAAGAAGAAGAAAAAAATCTAGGTTTGCAAAGTTCAATCCGGTCACTCATGACTCATTATTTATAATGTAGAATCACTATTTTTGTCGTCCAAGGTGACTTCTTTGACCCTTTCAAAACAAGACATGATTTCGGTGTCCCTTAGAGACGACAAAACGAAAAAAATCAGACAAAAGATATACTTGTTGAAAATCAAACATTTCTCATTTTGTCTGTATATTATCTGTGCTATATTGTACATTGATCGTATGCTATCTTTATCAACGGCGAATTCGTCGTTTGCAGCAACTTTCAAATTGAACGACCCTCAAATATTGTCGTTTGAGAAAGCGTGAAATTGGACCAGTAGATCTGTATACTTCCATTATTTGGCCAAAACGTAACCCTTACTCAATTCAGCGATATTGTATGAAAGCTTAACGGAAAATGTCTATAGTTACTAAAACGTTGAGACAAGAGAAGACATTTCTGATAACTAGCATTTTCTCCTTTTGTACAAATGTTTCCGAAGCCTTCTCCATCTCCATGATAATCGTCAAGAAGGTCTTGCTTGGGAAAGGGTTGACACGAGATGCTGAGATCTATGTATATTTTGCTGTGAAACAGCCTTTAAATTAGGCCTAATGAAGAATTCTCAAAATGATTAGATCTATAAATCTTTTCCTTCATTTTCCCCCAATATTTCCTTCTAGTCTAGATCTAAAATATTTTTTGGTTAAAAAATGGAAAATCTATTTTCCTTTCAAATTAGCTGGCGCTTCTAGCTCCGATATAAGATAAACGGGTTTGAATAATAATTCTCAAATCCTACACCCCGCAGACAGAATTGACGTGGACTAAAAAACTTCTAACGTCGTAGTCATTTGATAAAAGACGCGCGTTTCCAAACAACGCTACTTGACGTCTGATAACGCGCGGGAAATGGAACGTCGCGAGAACGCAGAAAAATCCATGTTGACGTCATATCGGCTAGTTATATGACGTCACAAAGTCAAAAACTGACTGGTTCACTAAACTCGGATATTTCAATGTCACGGGACCCCAGACAACGGAGGTAATTAGCACTAAACCAATTCACAATCTCAATATCTTGGATAAAGCCTGGCAAAAGGACAACCGAGGGTTTCCGAAAACCGGAAAAAATTCAGAACGAGACTCGTGCAACTCAACCCAAAAACACAATATAACAAGCACTGAAATCTATACGCCCACAATACCGTAAGCCGTGGTCAATTCCATTGACCCCGGTATAAATACCTGCATGTACTTAGAAGTAAGGTTTACGAATGTGTGTAATCGGAATTTCAAGCGAAACACTAAAAAAGAAAGTAATTCAGGACCTTCGACTCCGACAAGGTTGGTTATTTTGTTCACAATGGAGTTGGAACCTAACAGTGTCCCCTAAATATTTGTATTGTGGTTTTGTTTATCATTATCATTTTATATTCTATTGTGGATATATATTTTTCGTGTTCTCAAAGCTGCACAAGCTTAGTCTCTCTGGGGCTTATTGAAATTGCAGCCTTATCAACGCAACTCCTCCTAAGTTTCTGGCTGGATCTTAATGAAACTTGGATGTTATCACCTTAATTGGTAATCTATGTGCATGAAGTAATGATTTTATGGTTCATTGATTTTTCTCTGATTTTTGCTTCTTAAATCTTAGTCTCTGGGGCCTATTGAAATTGCAGCCTTGTGAACGCAACTCCTCTTAACTTTTTGTCTTGATTTAAATGAAACTTGGTCAATGTCATCACCATCATTTGTAGATGTACATGGATCGAGGATTTTATGATTCATTGATTTTTGCAAGAATAATGCCCCCTTAAAACTTAGTCTTTGGGGCGTAATGATATTTCAGCATTGTGAACGCAATTCGTTCCAGGTTTTTGACAGGATATTTTTTAAAATTTCTTGTGAACACAACTTTTTACATGTTTATGAGTGGATATTATAAATCCTTGTCAATGCCATTTTTTGTTTCTCGCTCGCTGTCCATCATCCGTCTGTCCACAAGTAGGAGAATCTTCTAAATATGTGGAGCTGACTAAATTATTACACTCTTAACAGAAAAAAACCAGACATGTCCAAAATCAACAGTGTTAACAGCTATGCAGATGACAGGAATAATGTTTTAAATTATTGTATGAAAGATGGGATAGGGGAGGGTATTGGTAATCAACATTTCCCCCATTACTCTCGATGTTTCTTATGTGTCCATTTATGAGGTTGTTTACGAATTGATGAAATCCATTTTCCTTTGACACAAGAACCCTTCTTTTGGAAAACATTGATCAGGAAAAGCTCTCCACTTCACTGTCATGAACGACTAAACAGATAAATCCATTTTAAACATACACAGACGAATTAAAAAAGATTTTTTAAAAAAAAAACATTTATTTTTAGAAAAGTTCTCTTAGAAAATGGAGAAAAGAGTTTCTTCCTTTTCCCATAAATGTTATCGTGATTGGTATTTATAAAATTAATATAGGCTACCAGTTGTTTACAAGTTTGTTTTTGAACACTCCAAACAACGGAAATAACAGCTAAAATGGGAAATTTCAAGTACTACTATTGTTTTAGAACATCATCGGTATTATTCTAAAACCTCGTAACTACAGTTTCAATCAAGCTGTAGTTACCAGGTTTTAAAATTACATGATAGGCCTATACATAATAGATATTGATCTTCAATCGTGGCCTAAATAGTACCGATATGTTGCTATGTCAGTCCCTTTATAAATCAGCCTAAGCCCCCAATGAAGAATGGTTGGAAAGCATTGAAAGAAAACAAGAACACGTTGAGCGTCATTTATTTTATTGACTTCCATCACCTTGGATTTTGACTAGCCTAGAAATTAAAAAAAAAATCTGCGTCTAATTCAAAGATGATAAGAGATTTTGTCGTATTGGAAAGGGAGGTTCAGTTTGTGACAACAAAATTAATCGACAGTAATTTCCAAAGGCTTTATTTGGGAATACAGAAACTACCATTGATCGAAGCTGATCTCAGAATTTAATTGGCAGTGGAAATAAAGAGACTATAAAGAACAAGAGATGTTTGTAAAACATATATGCCCCCTCAAGGGCCTACATTTTATTTAGGTCAAAGTCCAACGTCAAGTTAACAAGGTCCAAGGTCATGGTCAAATATGAAAGGTCTTGGTAGGAGGTGTATATGTGTGAAATATCAAGGCTGTATATGTAAAAGTAAAATGAAATATAGGCCAGGTTAAAGTTTTTTTAAACTAGGCCAATTGCCAAGGTCAAGGTCATGGTCAAATATGAAAGGTCTTGGTTGGAGGTGTCCATGTGTGAAATATCAAGGCTGTAGGTGTAAAAGAACATGATATATATGCCTGGTTTAAGTATTTTTAAATGTAGGTCAAACTACAAGGTCAAGGTTGCAATATTCAAGGTCATGGTCAAATGTGAAAGGTCTTGGTAGGAGGTGTCCATGTGTAAAATATTGAGACTGTATAGGTAACAGGACATGAGATATAGGCCTAGTTTAAGTTTTTAAAAGTAAGTCAAACTTCAAGGTCAAGGTCCAAGGTCATGGTAAAAAATGAAATGTCTTGGTTGGAAGTGACCATGTGTGAAATATCAATGCTGTATATGTAAAATGACATTAAATATAGGCCAGGTTAATGTATTATAAAAGTAGGTCAAACACCAAGGTCAAGGTCACAAGGTCCAAGGTCATGGTCAAATGTGAAAGGTCTTGGTCGTAGGTGTCCATGTGTGAAATATCAAGGCTGTATGTGTAAAAGGACATGATATATCAGCTAGGTTAAAGTTTTTATAAAAGTAGGTTAAAGTCCAAGGTCAAGGTCACAAGGTCCAGGGTCATTGTCAAATGTGAAAGGTCTTGGTAGGATGTGTCCACATGTGAAATATCAAGGCTGCATGTGTAATAGCACATGAGATATAGGCGCAGTTTATTTTTTTTTAAAGTAGGTCAAACTCTAAGGTCAGGGTCACAAGATCCAAGGTCATAGTCATATGTGATAGGTCTTGGTCGGAGGTTTCCATGTGTCAAATATCAAGGCTGTATGTGTAAAAGGACATGATATATCAGCCAGGTTAAAGTTTTTAAAAAGTAGGTCAAACTCCAATGTCAAGGTCACAAGGTCCAAGGTCATGGTCAATTGTGAAATGTCTTGGTAGGAGGTGTCCATGTGTGAAATATCAAGGCTGTATGTGTAATAGGTCATGAGATATATGCCTGGTTTATTTTTTTTAAAAGTAGCTCAAACTCCAAGGTCAAGGTCACAAGGTCCAAGATCATGGTCAATTGTGAATGATGTTGATAGGAGGTATCTATGTGTGAGATATCAAGGCTGTATGTGTAAAAATACATGAGATATAGGCATTGTAAAGAATTAAGTGTAAAAATCAACAAAGGGCAATAACTCAAAAAAGTTGATTGGCAAGGTTATGGTTCTTGTGCACTGCACCTCTCCATAATGAGATCTATCCACCTGTAAACTTTCATGATTCTACCTTACATACTTTTTGAGTTGTGCTCCGGACAAGAATCAAGTTATAAAATCAACAAAGGGCAATAACTCAAAAATTTTGATCGGCAGAGTTACGGTTCTTGTGCACTGCACCTCTTCATAATGAGAGCTATCCACCTGTGAAGTTTCATAATTCTACCTTACATACTTTTTGAGTTATGCTCCGGACAAGAATCAATTTATAAAATCAACAAAGGGCATTAACTCAAAAAATTTGATCGGCAGAGTTACGGTTCTTGTGCACTGCACCTCTCCTTAATGAGATCTATCCACCTGTGAAGTTTCATGATTCTACCTTACATACTTTTTGAGTTATGCTCCGGACAAGAATCAAGTTATAAAATCAACAAAGGGCAATAACTCAAAAAAGTTGATCGGCAGAGTTACGGTTCTTGTGCACTGCACCTCTCCTTAATGAGATCTATCCACCTGTGAAGTTTCATGATTCTACATTACATCCTTTTTGAGTTATGCTCCGGACAAGAATCAAGTTATAAAATCAACAAAGGGCAATAACTCAAAAAATTTGATCGGCAGAGTTACGGTTCTCGTGCACTGCACCTCTCCATAATGAGATCTATCCACCTGTGAAGTTTCATGATTCTACCTTTAATACTTTTCGAGTTATGCTCCGGACAAGAATCAAGTTATAAAATCAACAAAGGGCAATAACTCAAAAAATTTGATCGGCAGAGTTACGGTTCTTGTGCACTGCACCTCTCCATAATGAGATCTATCCACCTGTGAAGTTTCATGATTCTACCTTTAATACTTTTCGAGTTATGCTCCGGACAAGGTTTGGTCTACGGACAGACCGACCGACATACGGACCGACCGACCGACCGACCGACCGACCTTCCGACCGACACTTGCAAAACAATATACCCCCATTTTCTTCGAAAGGGGGCATAATAATTAGATTATGTTAACACCGAGACTGTCCCCCTGTTAACCATTTCCCAAACAAGACTGGGCTTATATGGATCCATGTAGTCTCAATTGTCAATTGACGGAGAAAGGTTTAAAATTAATTCAATATTTATTTCTACGCATTTCGGTATTGTGCAACATTTGATAAAAATAATTCTTGGAAATCTCTGATTATCTTATCATTGAGTAAATAATCACCGGACAACTAGGTATATTTATAATGCGATTCACGGTGACTAGCGTGAAGACAATCTGTTTTCTGTAAACCAGCATTTTTCCTCTCTCCCATCCCCATGCAATGAATTGAAGAGTTTTCCTTACTTCTGTAAGACATATAATGTATTCTGCACCAACCTGGACATGCTCTAAATATTGTCACGAATAGCTTTATCTGAACCGCAAATATTTGTTTTGTCACAAAAACCTCACTCGTTCACATTATAGCTGTGCCCAGTGGTGATCAATTATCCTATAGATATTTGATATGTAGGCCTACCTAAGTGTGCATAAACAGCTATAATTTATCATATCGGCTTGTCGATTGGTAAGTCTTTATCGCTTTAAACATTAATAAAATCTGTTCAATAAGATAAAAAAAGTTGTTACTATATATCTGATATGTTGAATTATATCTATATCATCCTTTATACTATCGGTGACCACGGTGGGCATTTGCTTCAGTGGTTTTGTTCGGTACATATAAACGGCAAATTTATTGCACCATTTTTGTTCCTTCTCTCTATGTAGTTCTGTCTGTTTAGTTTGTCCATCTGTATACCCACCAGGTCGCCTTTCTAATTTTATATCTATTTGAATATGTAAAGAGTACATTTCAATTCTAATATCGTCCCTTAACTACCAGAAGTGGCTCTCAGCAGGTTTAAGTTTTTACAGTTTTGAGAAGATTTAAACTTATCTCTATATTCACACAATTGGTGCAAGTAGACGGAATTTTTCATGGTGGTAGATACGCCTCTGAAGATTGTTCGTATAAAATATTACATAGACCTATCTATTTTGAAGATTTAGGTCGTATTTGGTAAAAATAGCTGATAGACAGTTTTCGCTACCGATATTTCTTCAGAAATGTGTTGATTTGCGGCAGCTATCAGCAGACTTGACCAAAAGTTTGATCAAATTAAACTTATCACTAATTGGGCTTATTATTCAATTTATCATATTTTGATTCATATTTAATGCAGTTTAAAGTTATTTTTCGGGAACTGTCCTTCACAGGTGCTATATGTATCAATGAATTGTATTCTTCCTTCGTACTTTTCTTGTTTCATTTATAATTAATCGTCATCAGTGTTGTCGTTCATACTAAAAAATTAAAAAAGTCTTTTATCCTTATTTAATTATTTAATTTAGGTGAGTGAACAAAGGTGAATATGGCTTTGATGATTTTTAATCTAATCTAATCTAATCTTTTCTAAAAAAAAAAAAAAAAAAAAAAAAAAAAAAAAAAAAAAAGACACACACAAACGTATGTGCATTTTTTTAAAGATACTTGTCTTTCTATTACAAACATAGGGCCTAAATTGTAGATTTCATTGATATGTTTGTCTGAAAAATTGTTCTTTTTAGATCAATATGCTAGAGACAAATGTCCACATAATGCTGCACACAGACACGAAAAGAATATAGTTGGTCTCTAAAAACAAAGTTTTGTGTTTAAATAATGTGGATTTATTTACCAATGTTCCAACTGAAAATGAGGAGATTAACTTTTGTCACAAATACATTATGAACTGGGTTGATATTTAAGATTCGCAGAGATATACATTGTGCTATTACCAAACTAAATTTTGTGCAAATTAATGAACCTTTAGATCCTACTAAACATTTAGCCTGCAGATATAGTTTTCTGGTTTATAAAAAAAGACTGATTTTGACATGGATGTTTTAACCATAGGAATGCATTTTATTCATCTACAGAGTGTCCCCCAAAAAACCGGAACCCTAATTCTAAGTCAAATATTTAAAAGCGTAAGCGAATAATCTAATTTTTGAATTTGCAGTACTGAAGATACATCATTTTTGCATTTGTGTTCCAAATTTCACTTGAAAATATACACCGGTTCAAAAGTTATAAGCAAATTAATAATGACACTAAAAAACCGATTTGACATGATATCGATCTAAGTTGCGTCTTGTTTGTTCGTGAAAGCGCACTAACTGTCAGCTGTTGAATTCTGTACCGCTGTACGTGTATGTACCGATTATCTCAAAATCTAATATGTACACGTTCTGTACGTTCAAATTGAGTCCATATGGTGGTTGTTTAAATTAATTTCAAATTATTATGTGATTCATTTCATATGACTCAGTTTTAACTTTTATTTTCATAAATTACAAGCTTAATATGTTTCCTAAAATTAGTCCAGTCTTGATTTTCTTGCATAGTATACATTTCTGTGGACTATGATTTCATTCTTTTTGGTGAATTTTGTGTTTTTTGTGTTTTGCATAAAGGTTAGTGTCGGGTCAAATGAAACCCGTAATACTTTTTAATTGAGCATTGACCGGCATGTTGGTCAGAAATAAAATAAGTGCCTATAATTATTATTCATGAGTCTGTGATGCACTTGGATATTTTGCTTGTATTCATTTTAGTTACATCGCAGCATTAACAGTTTATTTATTAGCAAAAAGATGAAATGAAAATGAACTATTGTGAATACAATGTTTCAAAATCATTTTGTATTGTATTGAATATATTAACCAATTGTATAGCGCCAATTTATCCAATGAGTGTAGGCGCGCGCTGCAAAACGAAAAGATCGATATCGTGTTAAAATGGTTTTCCGGGTATATTCATTTGAATGCCGATATTTTCAAAACTAATAATCATTTTTCAACCAAATTTTAACTGCTAATGGAAAACTGTCGTTGCTAATGCATATGTAAGTTTGGCGGAGAAATATTACTTGATACATGAGAAATGTACGTTCAAAAATGGGTTCCGGTAATTTGGGACACTCTGTATAGCAAATATTGTACAAGAATTTTACAGAAATGAAGTTTGAAATTTGATACTGTCGAAGAGCGCTATCAGCATTCAAAATTTACAAAAAAAGTAGGCCTATTACTTGTGAACTGTTCATTCAGCATCTTAAGGGGGAATGCTCCAGTTTTTCGGAACACTCGGTCATTATTGTAGTAAATTAAATGTTTCGTACCAAGATGTTTCGCTACCATATTTTCAATAATATAACACATCATTACAATTTACCATTTTCGATGGTAAAAGTGCATTTATTATGCGAAACTGACTTCCTCAATATGGAAATCGATTATTTAGAGCAAGACAGTCATAAGTGTGTATGCAGTTACCACTGTTTTGCGTCATTTTATTAATGTGTAGCCGATAAAAATTGCTGTAATTCACTAATAAGTGCGCTGACCTATACATTTTCTTTTTGAATTATTACCAGGACATGTTGCCTAATACAATGAGGGAGTTTTATCAAATTCTATTATGTAGGACTTGAAATATTTCCAAAAATATGCAAATTTTGACATAAAACACTCCAGCTTCGTTGATCTAACCGAACACGTGAGCATGCTGTTTTATACATTTACGCGTTTATAATAGCACATATTTTGGGTTTTCGGTTCTTATTAAATGTAAGACGTTACTTTAAATTCGTTTTCGGGACTAAACGATGAATATACCGCATTTTATTAGCATTTTAGTGACCTTGGACAGGTGCAAGAAATTGTGCATTTTTTCGCTGTAGGGGTATGTGATACGAATGCCTATAAAATTCAAACAAGATCGCTGACCATCCATTTTTATTTTATTTTTCAATTGGTAATAACATGTAATTTCAACATACAAAATGTAAATAAATTCTATTATTGGGAAAAAATTGAGGAAACTGGAGCATTCCCCATTAAATAAAACACGATGAATTAATGAAATGAAACACTTCTGAAGTTATTTGAAGTTCAGAGGGATCAAAACAGAGTGTGGAAATATATGTAACGGGGAGCAGAAAGTGGCTATCAACAAGTGTTTAAAATCCATATTTTAATGGGCCAGATAGAAATTCAATGTTTTCGACATATCTGCATAACATCAACATTTCTGGAATAAAGATTCAAAGTTGTAAATGAAGACAAAATAATAAACAGATGCTTATTTGATAAGAATTCTTGTATAATATAGCTCAAGTATGGTATGTATGCAAGATATTGGTGAGTGTTGATAGCCACTTCTGGCACCCCATCATCTGCTGATAGCTACTTATAATGGCAGTCAATGAATACGCTGGTTACTGATAGCCCATAAATGTGCTATGTCAGTTTTACCATTTATAGTTGGAATATGACAATGAAATGTTGTGTGTAGATAGAACACCCTATGTGAACGCGCCTCATTTGTGCTAAAAAGTCAATTTCGGCCAGATGTGCTGATAGCCACTTCTGGTTGTCAAGGGGAAGTGGTTGTCAAGGAAGGATATTGCTAATAAAGTCTGGCCGATATGCAGTATTTGGGGTACCTATTAATACGTTTTGTTTCTCTTTTATTGTCAAGTTTACCCGTAGCACCAGCTCATATTAAGAATTACTACCAGTAGGCCTACTATATAGTACTAGATACGATAGATATGTCACAGAATAGGACAAGAAGGAAAAAATCTCGCCTGAATGACTGGCAGGGGGACACCGACAACCAAGACACGCTCCCTAGAAAACAGAGTAAGTGTTAACCTTTTTATCAAACGATGAAATTCTGAATTTGTCCAATTAACATTGGTTAAAGAACCACAAGGAAACATTATTGTCGAAAAAGAAATATATTATGACCCACACTGTCAAGGTAATTGAGAGCCAATATCATTATTTTCTTCAAGTACAATATGTTTAACAAGTTTTTAGCGTTGGTACTGTACACGTGTGACTGCTACAAAGTCCCGAAGTTTACTATTCCCTGAAATTCTGATTCGTGTACATGACCTAGTTCAACAAATGTCAAGATATCCACACCCTTTTAAGATCAAATAAAACATAAATTGGGCAGGTTTAAAAAATGTGACCAAAGTGTGACATTTAAATTTTAAGAATAACAGCTATTTTTACAGAATATCATCCAGATTTCTTAATTAGGATGGCTAAAAACTATTCTAAATGGTTAAGCAGTGCCCAAATTATATTTTAAATTCATATTCACTAACTTTAAGCTAAAATTGTGTACACAATCTTGCAAAATGACAAAAAAAGCGTTTCACTCCTGACAGCATATATATTGCACAATATGAGAAATTGTGACCCACGAATCACTAAATAGTAGAATGCTCACAAGGTTGATGGCTTCGTACAAAGGTTTGAGTGGTAGATTTCTGGCATAATAGACAAAAATGGGAACACATTTTAAAAAATAAAAGTGTTTCACTCCTGACATAAAATTCAGAGGGTTATTGTATAAAACAGGCTCCACATCCTAAACCAGTGAAGATAAGATGAAAAGGTAATTTCAAGATGATAATACTAGGGGCGTTCAGTAATTAATGAAAACATATCTGTCAGTCTCTTCAAATGCAACATAATTAAGAAATACTTATACCTTTACTAAGAGCTGCTTTTAAGCTTTCATTGTGAAAATCAGGACTGAAAGTTCCGTGTGTTACTATGGAAACGCGTGACGTCACATTCTCAATGGGTATGACGTCTGACGTTTTTTCACGTTAGTTTCCTTAAAACAGACTTGCATCGTGGTATTTATTTAGAATTTGCACACAGAAAATGTTTATTCAGCATAATTGTCTGATGGTGTTATGTTTTTACTTCAAATCTACATGTAAGGTTCTTGTATGTAGCAATACTGAAATCTTTGGCATTGTGATCAAGGGAATTAGGTAAATACAGTGATATGAACGGAGATGTTAACACACTTTTTAACTATATATTCCTCTGTGATATGTACGGTGCTAATTTCAAACATTGATTTGCAACGTGCAGGGAACTTGTGATTGATTATGCTATGCCCAAACCTTAAATTGCTTTTATTTAAAGTGTGATGACGTCACATTATCGACCCCCACACACACTTTGGATCAGGGGAAAACGTCAAGATTTTGCAGATACAAAGTATTTGATGATGATTTTTTTTCTATTTTTGAGAGAGCAAAGTGACTTTTAATGCTATTTTATGTTTGTACCTGAGACACAAAATTAACCAGTACAAGGTCAAAATGATTTCATTTTGTTTTCTTAGTTTTTGAGAGGAAATATTGATGGAAATTGCTGGAATTTCAGAGTTGAAACCTTTGCAACTTTGTGACAGTGTTGCCATGGCAACGGTTGTCATGCACAGTTCTTGTCACTTTGAAAAAAATTCCCATGCTTGTTACTTGCATATAAAACATTAACTATATAATTACACATTCTTAAAATTGAGCTGATAGGGTATTTTCATTTGTTAATGAACGCCCCTCGTACACATGTTGTTTTATGAATTACAATTGCTTATTGGTACAAGTGTTAAGTGTCACACTAAAAGCGTTTCACTCCTGACATTTTTGACATGCTTTAATGACATATCTTTTTTACTTGTGAAGCGATTTTCTTTAAACTTGGTACCCAGTATAAAGACACAATAACACACCCTTTTAGCTTTGATTGGGTAGAATATTGGGTAGATTGGGGTAGAATATGTTTCTCTGTAAAAACCGAGACATGTAAAAAGTGAACGGTCACATTCTTTAAAACTTGCCCAATTCTAACTTGATGAATATCAACAAGTTTAGATATATCACAAAGTCACTGACCTATGACAACCGTCTTCTAAAATGGCGGAATACCCACAGACTTTGATGAATTTGAAGCATGTTGTCAATTTTGTAAGAGTCTACCATCTTGGCTCATGAAGTTCAAGTTATCCAATCAAATGTCCCAAGTTAGAATATCTGGCTTCTGACTGATATTTGGCTTCTGATTGGATAACTACCGACATGTGATTCAAAATGTCAGCCTCCATACAAAGTTTGACAACATACTTCAATTTTTTCAAATTCTGGGATGTTTTTAAACCATTTTAGAAGATTTTTGAGATAGGTCAGTATTACATGTTTTAGATGTTCATGGAGTTAGAACTATATTTAGGCTAGTAGATCTCAAATGTAATTATATCTTAAAATTTAAAATGGGTGAACTTGGTCATGTACAAGAGTCAGAATTTCCGGGAAAATCAACTTCGTGCATTTGAAGCAGTGACACTATATTCTCCACCACCAAAGACATGTATTTTACTTGAAGAAAAATATATTGGCTCTCAGTTAAGAAAAAGATTGGGCAAATTATCTGCACATTTAAAAAGGATACACCAATTTTTGTGAAGGTTGCTAGATGACCTGGCTGAATGAAGAAGAAGTCCTTGTCCATGTACCTTAGTATCTGAGTGCTGGAAGTCAAATGAAAGATCCCTATGGTCTTGTAAAGATCCTTGTTGTTCGCTCATAGATTTCCTATTACATGTAGAACCTCTCAAAGATTCGGACTGGTCTTCCTTAGATTGCAATCAAGAGCAAGGTGATCAGTTTTTCGTATCAGGCGGTACTCCTCCAGCTAGCCTAATTTCCAATATGGACATAACAACCAATTCGATTTGCCGCTACATATATCCCGTCTAATCAAATGGTTTGCTATGTAGGATTACCTTGAAACAGAAAATGTATATAATTTAACTGGAATGGTACACACGCAACTTTTGCTGATCACAGCTCATATGTTTTCTCATTTCTTTTCAGACAGGAAAAGACGTAAATGTGTCGCTAACCAAAGAGACTGCATGGCGAAAGCATTTCAAGTCCATTTACAAGAGATAGTTGATACTACAATCGTTAGAGAGAGCGAATTGCCGGACGAGTTGATAAGTAATGGATGTCTAACAGAGGACGAATGCCACTATATACGGAACAAACAAAACAGAAAGGATCAGATACGCACACTAATGGTCATTATAAGAGGCAGAGACTTGAGAAATATGGAACATCTTCTGAGATACTTCGAGAAAGACAATAGGGATCTTGCAGTAAAGATTAGAAATTGTTACAAAAACTTGATTAAAGATGGATACAGGGACAGGCTTTGTTTGCGATGTAAGCTGAAAACTCATGTGGACGTGAAATCCGTGGCTGATTGTCTGCATGCTGGAGATATGATATCTGAAAGGCTGTATAATCAGATAGTGATGACTGACGCGCCTCTAGGAGCCCAAGATCAGTTGTGGGACAAACTCATAGATGGGTTGGAATCGCAAATCGAACCGAAACAGGCGTTCGTCAGTCTTAAATCTTGTTTGCTAGGAAAGGGTCATTATGTCCACTTAGCGGACGACATGGAGCATTTTCTAGTCGATGGCATCACGCTATCTGAGTGTATTTGCAATGTACTGTTACGTCCACAACCGATGCATTCTGCAGTATCTTCTAACTCGGACTCGCCTGAACTCGTGAGCTCCGACAACCTGGATCATACCGAAAGCGTGGAACTGAGATCAGTGGTGGAACCTCGCAGTCCGAGACCTGGGGCGATGTTTTTCCCAGCAGACATGTTTGCTTCATCAACTGTTATGGAAGCATGCCCGGATATTGAAGAAGAAGTAGTGGAATTGAGACAAGGTAGACAGAGAAGGAGAACTGATAGACCAATGGCGGTGTACATCCCACGGCAGTTTGAAGAAAGATTTCTTGCCGAGGTGGTTCTAGAAGCAGGTACAGTAGAATACTTCCAGTGTCACATTCCCGCAATAATTGCTTATCCCTTTCCCAAACGACAAATCTTTAGGGTGATCTACTTGAAAAAACTGCCACAAATGACAAAATGGATGTTATTTAAGATATGATTTGTGTAAAAAATGACACAGAAAATATTGAGGCAAAAGGAGAAACTGCTGGTCATCAGCAGTTTCTTCTTTTGCCTCAATGTTTTCCCAAGCATTTTCTATCAGAGACGTCAAAACCAGGTCTTGTTTGGGAAAGGGTTAACTAATACTCAAAGGTGCTGCTTAACTCGATCCAGATTACGAAGTTCATATAACTGGACTTGCTAGTAATTGGGTCGATTTAAAATCAAACATTGATAAAGTATTGTCACCAAAATTAGACATTGATGTCATAGTAATATAAAAGCCTATATATTTTCTTAAGAAACACATCTTCGCAATCCATTTGGGAAATCGATGGCTTTAAGTCATGTCTGTATTAACCTCGGCGATCTTTTTACCACAATTAGCGTGTTTATTGGCCGCGATGGGATCTCATCGCTTGCCGTCACATGGCTCGACGCATATGTTTGTTATTATTTGTGTACGGATCTCTGTAACCATCTGTTTTGTGTTTCAGATCCAAGAATAACGGATGTTTAACATCATCTCCATCCTACGGAATGATATGACAGAACAGAACTAAGGTTTTCTAACCCTTCTCCAAACAACAGTTAAAGATGGCGAATTTAATAAAACTATGTATATACACTCGCCTCGCTGTGCGTCCGTCCGACTGTCCGCCCGTCCTTCCGAAGCTAGTTCCCCACAGCGCTTAGACCATTTGATAAAACTTCGTATATGAACTTTCTGGAACATTTTCAGAAACAACTTTGGCGGCTCTTGTTTACAGACTGCACTGTGAATAGGTTTATTATTGCTTACGATTTGAAATTGAAATGAATTGTTGCCCGATTGGTAGTTTTTGTAATTTGATATTCTTAAAAATATATTGTGTTTTGTTTATCATTTAGACTGTGGTGTTTTGCTTTTGTTATCCCTCGTAGTAGATTATGTCAGGACGTGAAATCCATGGCTTATTTTGGAGAGAATTAACGAATAGCAGAATCCAAATCTATTCGTTACCAGTCACAATAAAAGGGTCTTTCTAGGAAGTGCGAAATTATATCCACACTAGAAAGTCTGCGCAGTCCGCGAAGACTGACTAGGATCGAAACTTTCCATTCTCAGGTAATATTCTATCTCGGAATTGTTTTCTTATACATGTATTTCAAAATGCGATAGATCTACCTGTTTGACGTCTGCTAAGTCTCGTCGGTTTCTAAAATTTGTTTAAACGGATTTACGATGGGGTCTCTTTTAGCACGGCGGGTTACATGGGCGGATCTAGAGGAGGGGTCGGGGGGGGGGGGTCCGGACCCCCCTGGCATTGGCCAAAAATTTAATTTTGACTATATAAATTTAAGGCAACGTTACATATTTACTACATTTTAGGCCTTAATTTGGGCTTGGACCCCCCCCCCCCCCCCGGAGAAAAATCTTGGGCTTGGACCCCCCCCCCCCTGGCAAAAAATCCTGGATCCCCCCTTGGGTTATATTTCTGTTAAAAATTGATGTAGAAACACTCCAAGAATTTGTATCGTACGTTGTAGAGTAGGCCCATCTATCAGTGCTCATCTTTCGTCAACTTGATGATGGTACCGTTAACTCGGATTACTCCCTAGCCGCGTGCGATTTAGGCCAGAAGTGGTCTTCCGGAAGAGGTAGACCGTAAATTCTGTTCGTTTTATCTCTTCTGAAATCAGAAGAGTCACGTGACAAACCTCTTCGACAGTCTCTTAAAATAAATATATAAATAGACGAGTAAATAAATTATGATATATTTGAGCCAGAATCTGGATAAAGCTTTGGAGCCCAACGTGGTTCCAGATCAGCCTGCGTATAATCGCAGTCTGATCAGGAACAATATTGTTCTCAAAAAGTTTTTTCCATAACATGTAGCAATAAAAGAGCAGCAGGGAACTAGACAAGGCTGCACATATAGGAACATGTTGATCTGGAAACATGTTTGCCTTAAGGGACCTTTTTCCAGATCCGGGCTCATTTATATTATTATTGACTAAACATAGTAGGGGAATTCTGTCCCATTCATATCCCATTCAAAGGACGCTCAAAGTCAAGGCCTCTACAGACGTCATGGCTTTCGCTATCCTGGCCTCCCAAATGACTCGTAGACCTACAAGATGATACGTCTGGAAACACTAAATAGGACATCACTCCAATGTCTCCTGGTTCAATAACAGCGTGTCCATACCCACTGACGCCTTGCCTGTCGATGCCTCAACGTCATTGGCGTAAGGTCGGCAGGCTTTGATGCAAGCTGTACAGGACCTATTCCGGACAGTTTCGTTTTAGCTGTAGTGCCTGTTACGTCCCAGAGGAGTCGGGCTGACTTCCTACCAGACGGACATCTGTTACGTCGTCAGGACGTCACCATGAAACTATCCTCTTTGAATGTCATTTTACGCGATCTGTAAGATTTATGTCAATCATTCGCGACCAAAACTGCATCAATTCTGTACCATAGGCGTCTGATTGTCGATTTATGCCTATTGAAATGCAAAGCGACACCTCTAAAGGGCATGCCTCGTTGGAGCATGCTAAAATCTCTCTGACGTTGATCTAACGTCATTATTTTTCGCCTTCCAATTATCAATTTCAAAGAATTTTTAACGGTTATATTCTGATTTTTTTCGGGAGACAGGGCGGAGCCTAGTAAACGGTTCATTACATTTAAGCTTGAGGAGAAACATCCTTCTCGCTTAGCGGTACATCGTCGTTATTATTGCAAAACATTATAACTACAGCGTGAACCAGGCTGTAGTTACGAGGTTTTATAACAACTCATTTTACAATAGAACGTTCTTTCAATTTCGAAATGTGTTCATGCACGTGCCGCACGTTTTTCTCTTATATCAACCAAGATATCGAGAAGTAAACTCGTCGAATAACCTATTCGCTTAGCCACACCCTGTGAGGTGAATAAAAATGGATTATACATTGGTTTTGCTAAAAGATCTGTGTAATTGTGTGTTTTTGGACAAGCTAGACAATATCGATGACACTGCACACGTGACGCAAGTGACTTTTGCTTATCTGGATTTTGTCCAATATCCTGACTGTTCATTCCACACACGCACTATATATGTGATGGTTGTCAATCGGGACAACTTTACAGCACAAATCAATTTTATGTAATAATCAGATACTGAAAAAATAATTTGTTTCAAAACGTGCTAAACCTTTTTTTTGCACAGTATACTCAAGTGTTATATTAGAGTTGGCGCCACATCGTTTTGCACGTGTTTATGTTTTGTTCAACGTTCAATTACATTTGAACCAAATATAAACATGTGCCATACGATGTGGCGCCAACTGTATAGTCTATCGGCTATAAGTGTAGACTTGTATACAAACACTAAAAAGCAAATACACAATTTTAACATTTATCAAACCATTTATCGTTAGCTGTACGGGCGAATTAATGTCCTAACTCATTTATACTCGAAAAAGAAAGTGTTTTTGTTGGGTCATTTTCAACAACAAGCGGTATAGTGTTTGTATACAACTCTACTTTTATAACCGATGAGTTATAGAGATATTTACGTAGTGTTGTAAACTTATTTTACTTTGTCAACTAATTTCGACCGGATCGGGAAAATGGCGTGATTTTTCGCGGCGTGAATCTCCTACAAGTTTTGAAACGTGGATAGAACAGATAAGGCTAAGTTAATCTGGAAGATTTTACGGCGCCATAGCCAAAACGTTATTCACGTTGTCGCTGCGTAAAGTGAATACACGTGAAACTCGATTAAAATTTCAACATGTGCATAAAGTATGTCTATAGGGACACTATAAAAACAAGTTTCAAAGAAAGATTCTCAATTCTATCAATATGCCCCGTCTTCTTGAAAATGTGAGGAACCAACCTATTGTAAACCATTTGCTTTGTTTTTGATCTCGCACATTTCAAGGCGCTTAGGATGCCACAATTCAACAAAATCACGACTAGTGACATGATGTCTAGTGAGTAATTTACAAAGATCGGGCCTATTTTCAAGAAATACTCCACTGTTTCCGTCTTTTGTCTTTCTTTAGCTTTAACGCTACTATGGTTCGTTCTCTTTTCGTCTAAAAAGCGTCAATAAGATCATTTTAAGACAATGCCAAATTTAAAAAAGTTTACGCTTATAAAATTTCTGTCCACAACAAATTTGAATATCGTTTTTACGTTTCATTATTTTGCGTTGAAATTTCGATATGATTTTTAGAACACAAACTTAGCTGATTTGCGTAATCAACTTTGATTTCCGTCCGGCAAAACATTGTAAAACATTTCCATTGTCTTAAAATATACTTTTCTGTGTGTTTGACGTTATAGCGGACGAGAATTGAACTGGCAGAGCTTTCCATTCGATTAGCATGGGCAGCTCTGTCAGGTCATTTATCGTGAAGTATACTTCATCTTAAAAGTGTTTATAAATATCCGTCGCTCTTGAACATTTATGTTACATGTAACACGTTTTTTTCCCCCGCCAAATTTACGAACAAAAAGTCTTTCAAGCAAATTTATACAAACTAACCACTTGGGAAAAAAAAAAAAAAAAAAAAAAAAAAAAAAAAAAAAAAAAAAAAAAAAAAAACATGACATTAAAAAGGATGACGACTTAACGGTCATTTTATTATAACAAAACTATGAGAAAACCGATTCTTTCAAAATTCAATTATGAATCGCAGAGGGTAGCGTTTTTTGAAAAGTGACGCAATACCGTGCGCGACGTCTATATAATGTTGCTATATGAATGTAAAATGCTTAATGCAATAAACATTTTGATTGATTGATTATTGCTTGATTGATTGATTGGTTGCTTGATCGATTGATTGTTTGATTGATTGATTGATTGATTGATTGATTGATTGATTGATTGATTGATTGATTGATTGATTGATTGATTGATTGATTGATTGATTGATTGATTGATTGATTGATTGATTGATTGATTGATTGATTGATTAAACAGTTGTTTAAACTTATAATAATTCAAAACACGCGAACCCAAAATTCGTCATACCGACTTAAAAATACTAAAGAGTTTATACATGTAATACTTGGAAATCTCTGATTATCTTATCGTCGGGTAAGATAATCAAAGGCAACTAGGTATATTTGTGATGCGATTCATAGTGACATCTGTTGACTGTAAATAACCAGCTCCTCCCTCTCCCTTCACCCTCATGTAAATAACGTGAGATTTTCCTTATTTCTGTAAGACGTGTCTTGTTTCCTGGAACTGCACTAAAATGCCATAATCTGTTTTCATGAATACATTTATCTGAACCTCAAGTATTTGTTATTGTCACAAAATACCCACTCGTCCTCATTATAGTTATTCTCAGTGGTGATCAATAAGCTTAATCTTTTATTTGATATGTACGTAGGCCCACTTCAAACTGATATCATTTATCACATCGGCTTATTGATTGGTGTCTACAGTATTTTAAGGTAACACTTTAAACATTAACAAAATTTGTTTTAAATCTGTTTCAAATGTGTTTTTGAAGCTTTTTAACGAATACACACGTATATCATTATAGGATATAAACACAGTGGGGATTGTGCATCACGGGATGGATAATAACTACGGCAAAAGAAGTGATGTTAATCTCAGTTACAGGTCAGATCATTCGATTATCGTTTTAAGTTTAAATTTTCAACAATTTCAATATGGAAAAGGTTATTGGAAATTCAACAACTCTTTATTGAAGGATATTGACTATGTCCAATGCATTAACAAAAAATCAATGAAACAATTACTCAGTACTCTCTACCTGTTTATAACCATGATAACATTTTAAATATGGAAAATTCCGAAATACAATTTATCATAAATGACGAGTTATGAAGAACTATCAAATCTACAAGCAGAATTAAATGAAATTAGAAAAACACGTCTGGAAGGATCTTTCATCAGATCTAGATCGAAATGGATCGATGAAGGTGAGAAAATTACAAATTTCTTTTGCAACCTAGAAAAACGGCACCAAGTTAATAAAACTATACCTTTTATTGAAAAAGATGATGGTTCTAGAATCTATTCGCAACAAGAAATTTTAAGAGAAACTAAACTGTTCTATGAAAACCTTTACGATGAACGTTGTAATAATAAGAATTTCAATTTAAACGCTGAATTTCAAAATGTTAATTACAACCAACTTAATGAAGAGCAATCTCAGTCTTTAGAGGGTCTTTTAACTTATGACGAAGTAACAAAAACGCTCAAACAAATGAAAAATGACAAAAGTCCTGGATGTGACGGTTTTACATCAAACTTCTTCAAAATGTTCTGGTCCAGAATCAGTCATTTTGTCGTTAGATGTCTCAATCATGCTTACATGGCCGGAGCATTCTCAAAAAACATTAAGCTAGGAAATATTATCTGCATACCGAAGGAAAATAAGCCAAAACAGTTCCTAAAAAATAGGAGACCGATTACGTTATTAAATGTTCTATATAAACTAGCCTGAGGTACTATTGCCAACTGTTTAAAGTCCGTTCTAGATCATATACTTTCACAAGACTAAACCGGCTTCATTAAAGGTAGATATATTGGTGAAAATACAAGAATCGTCTATGATATTATGCAATATTGTGAGAAAAATAATATTCCTGGACTCTTGATGCTGATCGATTTTGAGAAAGCATTTGATTCATTATCTTTTTATTTTATTGAAAAAAAAAACTCTATCATTTTTCAATTTTGGAGAAATGATCAAAAACTGGATACAACTTTTTCTTTATAATACCCAAGTTTCAGTTCAGCTGAACGGGTTTATATCTCAATATTTCTCAGTTAAACGGGGCTGCAGACAAGGGGATCCAATCTCGTCATAGCCGAGCCCGGATAGCTCAGTCGGTTATGTCGGAGTCTGTCAATCCAGGGGTCTCGAGTTCGAACCCCGGCTCGGTCAGTATCCATTCTGACATTTGACAAAAGTCATTTGTCTCTCACCAATGGGTGTGAATCATCTATGTGAGAGAGCAGCTGGAGGCTCGGTTTGGATATTGTGGTTGTACTGGTGCGAGAAATACCAGGAACCCACGGTTAGGTGCTCCAGCCGCCGCGATATGACCCTGGTAGTTGAAAACGGCGTAAAACCCCAATAAACTCAAACCCAATCTCGTCATGCATTTTTATTCTTTGCACTCAAATATTAAACTTAAAGATAAAGTCATGTAAAAACATATCTGGTATCAAAATTCAAAGAGAAGAATTTTTAATTTCTCAATTCGCGGATGACACATCCCTTCTTTTAGATGGGTCAGATCAATCTCTTAATTCAGTGTTAGATATACGTACTGAACCATTTTTCCGAAATATCTGGTTTGCATGTTAATTTTGATAAAACCAAACTGATATGGATTGGTTCTATGAAATATAGCACCAGATCAATTAAAACACGATGGAAACTATCCTGGGGAGATACAAAATTTAAATAATTAGGTATTCACTTTGATGTTGATCTTAATAAAATGATAGATTTGAATTTTGATGAAAAGTGGATAAACATCAATAAAACCATTTCGTTTTGGAAAAGACGTAAATTAACTCCAATAGGTCGAATTGCAGTAGTTAAAAGCCTACTAATACCTATGTTAAACCATTTGTTTAAAAGTCTTCCGACTCCTTCAAACGATATTTTAAATGAATTCGACAATCTTTTTAGGAATTTTATCTGGGAAGGCAGAGCAAAAATCAAAGTTTCAATAGTTGTTAAAGATTGTAGAGACGGAGGTTTAAAAGCAACGGATATAAAAAGTTTCATAACGAGTATGAAGATTAAATGGTTTAAAAACATGATAACAAATCATAGCAGTTCTTGTTATAAAATACCCAACATGTTATTTGATATAAATAAGATCATACATAGTGGAAAAGTATACTGTGAAAATATAATAAAACATTTAGAAAATTGTTTCTGGAAAGATGTCCTGAAATCATACATATCATATGTTGAAAAGATTTCTCTGGAAAATGGAGATCAAATATTAAATACACCTCTATTTTATAATAATTCTATTACAGCTGGCTCAAAATATATCTTCAACGATAAACTCTATACAAAAGGAATAACATTAATTAAAGACCTTTTTAACGACAATGGAAATTTCAAGACCTTTGAGTTTTTCAAGGAGTTAACCAATGGGGGAATTAAATTTCTTAGAGTACTATAGCATTAGAAGTGCAGTTAAATCCTTTATTAAAAAAGTAAATATCCAAATAGACTTCACGTCTTTACTTGCGAGTCACAATCCATCCGTAAACTATTGTATATTACCACTACTTACAAAACAAAATTTCAATAAATTCGTTTATTCTTTATTAATAGAAAATGAAGAAAATCCCACTTGTCAAGAAAAATGACCTCTACTCTATCCAAATATTAATATACAATGGATGAAGATCTATGCATCCGTATTCAATTTAACGAAAGACACATATCTGCAATGGTTACAAACGCGAATTATTCACAGAATATTACCGACTAACTCACTGTTGAAAAAAATGAATTTAGTGGATGACAGTTTATGTGATATTTGTCAACTTACAGATGAAACTCTAATACATATATTTTTTGATTGTAGCACAATAAAAACAATTCTAAGGAACATTGAATTGGTTATATTGGAATTCCATAGAGATTATAATCAACAAAGCATCGATATTGTTCTAGGATATGATAACAATCCCAAAGTTAACACATTGTATCTTGAGTTTAAAAGATATGTATATAATTGCAAATACAAAAAAAAAAACTATCCCGTCTATCAATGGTTTTACAAGACACCTGTCACTTATCCTAAAAATCAATACAGAAAGAAATTACAATGAATATGACAGAGAAAACTGGGCAATCGTAAAAAAGGCTGGTACAGAGTCATGAACAAATTCAATTGTAATAGAAAGCATGCAATTATTTAACCAGCTAAATGTTATAATTGATATGATGGCACACTGCAATCTTGTTTTTTTTTCTCAGTTTATACCATTTCAAAATCATTATTCACCTTTGAATATATATAATAATGTATTGTATATTTTACATGCTTGTGATTGTAGTGAATAGTACAAATAAAGGTGAAAAAAAAACGGCAAAAGAAGTCCCGCTTCAGGTAAAAAATAATGCTATAACTTTCTTATTTCTTTGTCAATCTTCAAACGGTTTGTTGCATTTATCCCGTTTCATTAAGCTTGGAAAAAAAAAACGATTCTTCAAATAAGTCATTTATCTTAGGAAAGAGCTCAGTAAGGCAGGGAACATGCACCAATCGGTCAGTTTTCGGTCCGTGCGGAATATCCACATGGCGCTGCAATCACACCAATCCTATATTTGCAACTTTTCGGACAGTGACGCAATGCAAAGTTAAAAATAGTTTTCTTCCAACATTTTCTTTCTTTCCTCTATTAATGCAATATATGGGTCATTGTAACAAACAGCATGCTCTCATTGAACCCGAATACTCGAGTTCGAGCCCTACCCGGGCAGCAGGTGTGTCTTTCGGCAAGACACTTTAAATCATTCTCAGAAAATAGCCATAATAACATCGTCTCTATTTTTGTAATTTGTTGTCCATTTTATGCGTACAATTGGTATAATTGATATCCAAAAAGTATGATTATTTAAAACCTTTAGTTTCATTCAGTTGCAAGGAATAGCAAAATTTGCATGTCGATCGCCACGTCCGTTTTTGATAAATGAAGTACTGTTGTTCCTGAACGGCACACAAAAGGAAGCTATTAAGGTGGACGAATCCGTTTCCATAACAAGAAAACTACTACAGAGAATTGATTGCTACTATTGACGGTTATAAAATGAATCCTTACTGACAAATTGAGATAACAAAAACGATAGGTAACCATGATGGGGTAAGCTAATGTCATCATAGTGCATGAACCAGGGACCGTTTCAAAAGTGTTTGCCACTGAAAACAAGACAAATTTGTGATGCATAGCATCAAAGTAGCCGACAATATTTTGGTTAGCATCAATTAAAATGTATCTGCGTGTCAACATGGTGAGTTTATTGGGGTTTTACGCCGTTTTCAACTACCAGGGTCATATCGCGACGGCTGGAGCACCTAACCGTGGGTTCCTGGTATTTCTCGCACCAGTACAACCACAATATCCAAACCGAGCCTCCAGCTGCTCTCTCACATAGATGATTCACACCCATTGGTGAGAGACAAATGACTTTTGTCAAATGTCAGAATGGATACTGGCCGAGCCGGGGTTCGAACTCGAGACCCCTGGATTGACAGACTCCGACGTAACCGACTGAGCTATCGGGGCTCGGCTCAACATGGTGATATGAGCAATAAAATATTCACTAATTGCCAATATGATATAGGAAAACAATGAACGTTGTGATCATACATGGATACTGATCAGCTCCTACAAATGTATAGTCTGATCAAGATACATGCTTCACTTGCAGCTTCTTCCCATTTGTAGTCAGTTAAAGAGCAATATAGATCTAGACCTTACTGCAATAAGCTGCTATACAGACTGATCTGGACACATTTTGGGTATTATTTCATACTTGGTAAATTTCTCCTGATCGGGTTTTTAACACATGAACCTTAATACCAATTTACCACAATCGGAACATTGGCCACCCATGAAAACATGTGGATGTGCGGACTGCCCCTATTCTGAAACTCAACGCGAGCAAAGTAGTCCACTATTTCGCCAAGATGTATGGAGTCTGAGAGAATAACATTTTTCATCAAAAATCGAAATATCCTCTAAAAATGAGTAGCAATAAGAACTGGGTCATTTCGCATTGACATAAAAATGTTTTTCCGAAAGCATCATCAAAGGTCAAACCTTCCAAAGTCATGCCTAATTCTGGCCAATGCAAGTCATCAGCAGATAAAGTAAAAAACAGAGTAAGAGGACTTAAACACCGAAACATGGACAATAAGTCATACAACATATTTTTGAAATATGCAACAGTCCCTTTAATTTTTTCATAAACATATATGCATTCTCAAGAAATTCTGGATTCTCATTTAAATTCCTTAAATTCCCAAGAGAAACTGGTTGAGAACAGTTATTGTGTGAATGAGTTATTTTCATACGAATATTAATAGCTGACTTTAAGCAGGATAAATCATATGCAACAGCTGTATGTAAAAGATATGTGATATTTTTCGTAAATTTGATTCATAATTGTACATTCTTGTCCTGAAGTACATATTAGAATTTGATTTTAGATGCCTTTCAGGATTAACCTTAAAACCATTACGTCCTAAAGGGAAAAGCCAAGGGTATAGCCATTTCCTCACCGCTGCATGTTTCCAAAACATTTATAGTAGAATTGGTATTGGGGGTAATATTGATATGTTGATTACTCAATACATCATTCAGGACACAGTTTCTAGATGGAATCACAGGCACCATAACACATCCTTCTATTTCGTGATTCAAAATATCCTTTTCATTGTGTAGATTTGAACATATATTACTGTTGTCATCTAAATTTAGGCTTACGTTGCAATACAGAGGATTGTTTTCTAATAGCTATTGCAAAGCACGTTTAAGTTTAAACACTGAAACTGTATGACTATATTCACAGCTTTAGGGTGCAATGCTGTGTTTTCAAATGCAACTGTTATATGCGAAACATCATGATTGAAGGGTAATTTATGAATAATATCTCTAGTTTGTGCATGCAAATTTAAAATCAAGCCCTTTTCAGCAAATTGGCCACCGGGCAACAGTATTACTGACATAAAAACATTTATAATCAGACGCTTCTCAACATATGAAAGACCTAACAGTTCTTCAGCAATCAACCCTGGATCATGATTATTGTATGTGAAGGATATGCTTGGTATTTGATACCTCGAGATAGCGCAAAACATGTAGAACAGCAGTCATCTGAAATTTTAATTTTTAAAGGGACATTTCATTCCAATTTCAATTTTTTAAAGTATGTCTTGATGCCAAGATTGGTTATTCTTATGAGTATAAATACTATTAGTTTGTTTAACGTGTTGCCAATAAGCGAGAAACACGCATTTAAAGTTGAGACATAATCGATAAATTGCATATAAATCCGAACTGTTGTCCACAACAATTTGTTCAAATTTAACACAAAAATATAAATTTCTCGTAAACGGCGCAATATTTTGGCTTGAAATTTTCAGAATTTTCATAAGGAAATATGCTCTTTCAGATAAAAATAAAAGTAAAATTTATGACAAAAAATTCTGAAATGTCACTTTAACAGCTGTGTAACTGTATTTTCTTTCTTTATAGAACGTACTTGGTCTGCATAAAATATTCGAAAACAGCATCCTCATTTATGCTCTGGCTCCATTCTTATATTCTTCTCATAAATTGAACAATGCTCGCTGCTCAATTAATAATCTATGAACGTCAAATCGACAGTTGACGATACATTGCATACATATCCCATACCAAACATGCCATATACAGAGTTTACAGTGGAGACAGTATCAGTGTCATTTGTCACGCTTATAATTGAAGTTTTTCGCCTTCTTGACCCTCTATGTACACACTTCTTGATAGTTTTTTTTCTACTATACATATGATCCTTAGATACAAATGGAACAATCGGGTCAGTCTGATATTCTGACATTTGGTTTGAATTAACTGAATGGGTTGATTGTTCCAACATGGAACAATTTGCTGCATATGCATGCATTGCAGTTTTGGGTTGTTCAGTGTCAATACTTTTAGAATCAATTGTCTGGTGAAATGTGGAGGCAAAACTTGTGCTACCAGGTCTTACATAATTCAGCACACTATCAGCCACTTCATTTGAACTTAATTGAAATTAGACAGTGGTTAATTCATATAAATTACCCGAGTATTGACAGTACAAGTAGTCAACCAACTCGTCTAAATCGTCAAAAACCAACAACACAGACATACCATATCGACTATATTGCCCGAGACTATTTCTTTGGTGAGAATCAAAAATGAGTAATTGGTTAGTTTCTTGCTGTATGTATAGCGCCATTGTAAGGTCATTTAACGTTAAAATATTCAGTGGTGACAATAAAACAGCTTGCGAGATTGCGTCAAGAAATTCCGTTTGTTGGAAATCTTGGTTCGTCAAAACATTTATGGACCCAAAAAATTGATCGGTAAAATATTCTTTCTCGTAAGAACGGTCACGAAAACTGTACGAATTCGGCAGTTAGTTATGCGACAAATATCTTGGAATATGAATTTGCTCTAGGCCCACAACACGTGCATACAGCACATTTTCCTGAAACAAAATATCGTCAATGTCGTGTGCAGTGAATAATCTCAGCTGCTCATTAACCGACTCATTATTATGGAAAAATGCCAATAAAGCCACCAATGACATGGCTGTGCATTGTAAGCCATTATATGGAGCAAAAATATTGCATCCCTGATGGAAATTCCCTAGAACACTTCTTACCATGTTGCTCCGTTGCTGTCTCGTCGTCAAATGTCGAAATGGCGAGGGTGTGTGTCTTTATGTGTGGCGTGATTGGTCAATCCAGCACTGCGTTCAGTAAGACAAAACGTTCCCTAACATTAGCAACAGTCGCAACTTCTTCGACACAAAATTGACAAAATTGACTGAGTATTCCGAATGAAACGGCTAACGTTTTGTCTCACTGAACGCAGCCCAAGTGTCACCTGATTGGTCAGTCGGTTCTAAAAGAAGCGGGTTTAGGCTGGTTTTCATCTCCGATACCAATACGTGGTAGTTCGATTTTGATATGATGGGTACCAGATTAAAGCGTCGCGTGGTTACGCTTGATTGGTCAATCGGATTGAAAACAATTTAAAATATTGGTCAATTCGGTTGAAAACAATTTAAAGTATTTTTCATAGAATATTTCAATAAAAAAAAGTAAAGCGTGCAGATAGAATATATGATAAAGTTCTGTCTTATTTATTTAAAAATGTACAAAAAGAGGAAAAAAAAGAAAAAAAAAATCATGCGTGGATGGGTTTCGAACCCACATAACAAAAACACATAAAGGGTATCAGTGTTCAGCTTTACCCATTAGGCCACTGTGACACATCCAAATAAAGTGTGTAAATTAGATAAAAAGATATAGAAGTATTTATCAGATTAGATTGGTAAACGTCCCTGAAATCAGTCAGTTGTTCCTTAGAAATATATCCAAACGCATTAGTAAAAAAAAGTAAAGCGCAGAGAGAGAATATGTTTGATAACTTTCTTATTGATGTAAAAAAAAGTACGAAAAGGGGAAAAAAGAAGAAAAAAATCAAGCGTGGATGGGTATCGAACCCACGTAACAATAAACAAAAAGGTATGTGGGAATTCCGATCTATCCATTTGGCCACAGAGCTTTCTGCAAATGAATGGTGTAAGTAATGTTATATATAAAGTATAGTATTTATCATCAGATTAGACTAGTTACCGCCCCTGAAATGTGGGTCTGTAGAAATACCGAAACGCGTTAGTAAATACCAAAACACATTCACAGAATCGATTTTAAAACGGACCAGTTCATAGCGTATATATATTACCGTTATTCATTCAACATTTCATACAAAATTGTCTTCTTGCTATTATTGAGCATAGACCACAATAGTTAATATGATGCGTTTCAGTTCTTCGTGTATATTGGTATTTCTATGGACCGATCTGGTCACGTGATTGAGCGGTGAGTAATTCGCATCTGGAAGAAAATAAAATAATATACAAATGCATGTTTATGCATTGTATTTCCTCGTAAATGGTGTAAGCATGTAAAACAAACATGTTGATAATGTAACAATTATTATCAACGTGCAATTTAACCAGTTTCAACCAATATGTCGAACATTTTTTAACAATAATCGCCTCCCAAACTCCCCATGTGAATATTTTAAAATTAAAACAAAGGTAGCAGATCGGCTACCAAAAAGCGTTTCGGCTAGATTTTGTTTATCTATTACTGTGACTTGTGCCACGCATTTTGTGTCATTTTTTCGTCAAGCAGTTTACAGGTCCTATCAACACGCGGGATTGTGGACTACCAGTACCCAGATTCACAACTGTAAATCATCAATTTCATTTCCGTAAATCGATATTTGGTGACGCAAAACTCTTTGTTTGGTAATCGTTATATGCATATGGCATATCTCGGGATCGTCCATACCGCGGAATAGGTCGAGTTGAAACGAGTATTTATTCGGATGGACTCGTTTCTTTGTATAATCCCGTGGGTTTCCCATTGGTAAGCCAACCAGATGTGTAATAGAATCTTTTTCTGTGCTTTCTTGTATTGAGCGAAAGATACGACCTCCAGGTAACTTCAGATTATCTGCGATATTGTATCTAAAGATTATGACGATTACTCTGGGAAAGGATTAAAAGAGTCCGTTACAATATTGCAACTAGCTTCAGATCAACAAGAGAAAGGGATTACCTCACCTACTAATCCGAGTTTTCTCTGATGTAAATACGCTCTTTGATATTTTGATTTTTCGCTATTTACGAAAATAGCGAAAAATCAAAATATCAAAGAGCGTATTTACATCAGAGAAAACTCGCATTACTCACCTACCATCCTTCATTTTTGGTGGACGTAAGTCCACCACTATTACGGTAATTACCACACCTGAAAGCTTACACTTTACATGCTATCCACGTAACAATTCTATTTTGACCCGAGCTTTACAGGCTGTAAAGAATAGAATTAGCTTGTACTTTCAATCTGATCTTAGCCTACTCTACCTGCTTTATACTCAATTATTTTGGTAAAAAAGTTAGACAAACCGGTAGAAATGACACTAAAATTGGCAATTTGCTTGAAATAAAATTAAACGGGACAAGGATTAATACGCAAAAGGAAAAATATTGCCAAATTACGTTGAAATTAATCTTTTTTCACTGATTTACTGTGACAACCAGCTGTATTTTGAACAATGGCGTCATTTGGGTTTGCAATACGAGCGTAAAAGTTCTTTGTTATTAAAAATCAGCTCACGAATTCGGACCAGGCGCAGGTTTGTCTGGGATCATCGCTCAGAACCCTTCTGCGGAGCGATGAATCATTGTTGTGAACCGTTTGGTATGTGTCAAACCAATTCCAAAAGCGTTCGGTCAAATATAAAATGGGTATCTCTAGGTCAATTTAGTTTTCAGTTTTTAGCTCCGCCGGCCTTCAGGCCAGCGGCCTATTGTCATGGCGCTATGTCCGTCGTGCGTGCGTCCGTGCGTGCGTCCGTGCGTGCGTCCGTCCGTCCGGTCGTCAACTTTTTCTTTAAAAATTCTTCTCCTCAGAAACTACTGGATGTATTTCAATCAAACTTCACAGGAATGATCCTTAAGTGGTCCTCTATCAGATTCCTTCAATTTAATTTGATTGAACCAGAACGTCTTGAGTTATCTGCCCTTGGATAAAAAATGGCTGTTTGGACTTTATTTTCACTCTAGCACTTACAAATATCGACCGATCAAGACAAAACTAGGTCAAAATGTTGGCGACAATAAGATCTTGCCTGTGTGCAATTTTCAGCTTGATCTAAATTATTTATCATGAGTTATGTGCCCTTGAAATAGACAAAATTGTCATTTTTGGCTTAATTTTTACTTTGATTCACTCTAGCAACTACAAATATTGACCAATCGAGACAAAACATAGGCAGAATGTTGGTGATTATTAGATCTTGCCTGGGTGTAATTTTCAGCTTGATCTGAATTTTATATCATGAGTTATATGCCCTTGACATTGATAAAATTTGTCATTTTCAGCTTTATTTTGGCTTTGTTTTCACTCTAGCAACTACAAATATTGACCTATCAAGACAGGACTTGGACACGACAATATTGGAGATCATAAGATCTTGCCAGAGTGTAATTTTCAGCGTAATCTGAATTTTACATTATGAGTTATGTCCCCTTGAAATTGACAAAATTACCATTTTTATGCTCCCCGGAGGGAGAGCATATAGTCGCCGCTTTGTCTGTCCGTCCGTCCGTCCGTCCGTCATTCCGTCCGTCCGAAGTGATTTCTCCAGAACCCTTGGGCCAAATCAAATGAAACTTACCGTGTGAACTCCCTATGACATAATGCCGATGTACTTTTCCCGGGTTTTGGATTTGAGGCCTCGTCATGGAAAAATGGGACTTAAGGTTAAATACAGTTTTTCTCTAATTTCTCCTAGTCTAATGGTCAGAATTTGATGAAATTTCATATTTGAGTAGCAAATCAGATGCCCTTGACAATAAACTATTTAAGATTTGCGTATACAAAATACGTCATGGAAAAAGGGGGCTTAACATTTGTTAGCTTTATACTAGCTCTGCATGGCATATCTTTGTTGTGACAATGCCTTATTCGGGGAGCATTGTCCGTCTCTGACGGCTCTTGTTGACCTTATTTTTACTCAATTAGCCATAAATATCTACCAATAAATACAAGACGAAGTGTGGGTACGGCGCCAAATTGATTTACCAAAATGTATCCTATCGATCAGGTCGGAAATCAAATTAGTCCAAAACATTTTACGCAGTAAGAATATTTGAGTTGTTTTTCATCGATGTTTCATTTTGAGAAATCTCGAACACTTACAAGTTTGATATATCCTATGTTTTCAACCGGCAACATGGCGAACTCTTGTGGTCAAGAAATCGACGCATTTAGCCCGAATGAAAACATAGAAAACATAAACAAAGAACTATGTTGAATGAAATAGACGGAACAGCCACACTATAGCCCGAACTATCGCCAATCGAAGTCGGCCAAAATGTAGTAATGAACAGTCGCGGAACTGTTCATTACTCCATGTCCTTGTACAATTTACACCTCCAGTGATAAAGCTACTGTAGCATACCATATTGTACGGCGCTTGCAGAGCGCCGTACAATGAAATTTTCACATAGTCTTACTAGCTATATGACCTTGCTTGGGTGTAATTTTCAGTATCATCTGAAAGAATCTCAGGCCTGTGGAGCGATTCAAGACCTTCAGGTCTTCTAGTATTTCAGTAAACCATAATGCATCGCACCTCTTCCAGGAGTTCCGGTAGAATTAGTTCTTTAAGAATATATTTTTGTGTGGAAAATTCTAGAGTTAGTGCAATAAACAGGTTGGTGATGTCATTTTTTAAACAAGACACATAGGAGCATTATATAGACTTTTGCAAAAGAAAACATGACAAATATTTTCACGTTATACCTTTAAATTTTCTGTTTAAATACTCCTACGGCACATCGACGTCAAAAATTTTGTCTGCTGTAGTATTAATCTACTTTGTTTCCAGTAACGTCCACCACCAGTACATAAGTGCTTGGATTTCTAAATGGTTTAACGCGGCTTGGCAAAATGGCCCCGGCGACCGTCCAAAATACGGAAATCCGTAATAATACGGAAAACTTTCATCCATGTATATGATTAGTAGTAAGAGGAAGTATTCACCAAACAGCGATCATAATCTTGATCATTACGATATATGTTGCTTGTTTGATTAAAACATCAATTAGCTTTTAAAGTTTTTTGTCACCCCAAAAGTGGATTATCTTAGTTGGTAGATTCCCATGATTCAAACCAATGGCGCTTTTCTGAAGATGCAAACGTAAGATATGGTGTTACTCCTCAACGAAACGGGCCTATTAAATATATAGTAAAATTGGTCAATTTTGCAGCTTCTAGCTTCCCTCAAAAGTCTCTGTGGCACATTTTACTTAGTCTGCCAGATATAGATAAGTCCTTGGTCTTTGATTTACTACCAAGAAAGTGGTATCAATAGCACCATCATCTTAAATCACGCTCCCGTGAACACAGCCACCCTTGCAATTTGCCATCTCACTGTCATCCAAAAGATGTTATAGCGTCCGTAAACTGCGTTACCATAGTGACGTAGGTACGCCTAGACGAAAAGCGTAAAAAAAGAGGACCAAGATGGTCCTAAATCGCTCACATGAAGCAAGTCTGAGCCACAGTCTTGTTGGAGGCTATAAATTATATTTGTTACTTTAAGACTGACAACAAACTTATAGTCACCAATATTGCATCCCAGTTTTGTATAGATGTTCACTTTTTGTGATTGTTAGAGTAAAAACAAAGTCAATTAAAGTGTTGAGAGCACTATAATTGGACGTCTCTGATTGATTCAGCGGGATTGTACATGGACGATCTATATTTCATTCTTTCCTTTTAATTAGACGTTTAACATCTAATTCTATAAGATCAGTTTAGGACTTACGAAATATGCTTTATCACCAAAACCCCTTGATCAGACTTAAAACCAATTTGATGGCCGTTTCAAGATAATTGTTTTGTCTCCAGGAAAAAATCACTATTAATTCAATTACCCAAATTTATGCCATGCTCTTATCAATTTCGTCTTCCTGTTTCGATGTAACCATAGTTTCGTTGTCAGTTACACGGTTCGTTGATCTTATAGGGGATTAGAAAAAGTTATGTATTTAAAATGTAAGCCAACGCGCTACATAAATGAAAACTCCGATAGCTCACTCGGCAGAACATTCGCCCTGACTCTTTACACAGATCTAAATCTGGAAGGCCGTGGATTCGAATTCTACTTAGACATTGTCTTTTTTACCATCTTTTTTTCGACTTTTAGTTCCACCAACGTTCGGGGGAAAAACGAATGCAGTGATTTAGACTCGATCTAAACACAAATGCCAAGGAATAAAGTGATGAAACGCCTGTCATTTATTTGCAACTCCGTTCAATCAATCAGAGATGTCTAATGGGGAACCATAGCCGCTATCTTCCCTTGCTTTCCAATAATAAAAATAGTGGGGCACCAGTCGTTCAGCCTGCCCCTTTTCTTAATTACCTTTGTTTTTATTCTTAATCTGTATGGGTAAGTTGCGATTTTTATTTTGAATAAAACATTTCTCATATAAAAAGAAATCTTTTCCTCAAATGAATTCTTAAAAGGAGAACATAACGAAACTTGAAATTTGAATTCTGCATAGGGATAAATAAAATCATTTCTTTGTTCTATAGGTTGGTTTTTAATTTTATGGTGCAAAGAAACCTACGGTAAAATCCAAGAAGACCAATTATTAGGACCGGCTATTCTCCAGAGAGTATTCAGGGGAGGAAACCGGCTACTGTTCCCCATTATAGTGCTCCAAGCACTTTGACTATTCGTGTTTAGAGTCTAAAAACCACGGCAGTAGTTTTTTTCCCTGGTTGTGGTCACAAAACAATTAAAATTCAATACATATTTTTCCTGAAACAAAATACGAGACATATTGAAACACCTAACCATAGATTTCTCATAACAGTACTACCGCAACATCCTTACATTTAAGGATGTGCACACAAAGAAGAAATTGGGAATGTGCCAGTAGTTATAGAAGAGGACTTGAATAATTATGGGATGCTGGGATGCTTAAAAAATGGGCGTGGTTAATCATTGACCATGACGCAGTGGGCGTGGCTAATCATTGACCATGACGTTAGTAGGCGTGGTTGACCATTGACCTGTTACATCAGAGGTCAGCCACGCCCAAGCCACGCCCATTTCCGGGGAAATTCCCAGTGACGTCATACCGGACGTGACATCACGGTGAACCACGACCGAACCACGCCCATTTTCGGGTTTTTCCAGTCTATTTTTAGTTCTATCAAGAATACCATAGGCTGGCTGACCACTAACGTCAATTCAGGGGACTCAGAGCCGAAGCAACGTCATAGGTCGGAGCAACGTTATAGGTCGGAACAACGTTACGGATCGAAGGGGAGCCACGCCCATTTTTCGGGTTTTTCCTAGGGTTTATTTTCAAGCCACACCCATAATCCCCCCTACGGTCTATTTTTAGTTCTAACTAGAACGCCATAGGCCGTTTCACCGCTGACGTATCACGAAAGGGATTACTGCTATCAGCATTTTCTTTTGTCTCAATGTTTTCTTTCTTGTTTCAATGGGGTTTTTTTGTTTCATTGTTTTCTTTCTTGTTTCAATGTTTTCTTTCTTGTTTCAATGGGTTTTTTTGTTTCAATGTTTTCTTTTGTCTCAATGTTTTTCTTTCTCAATGTTTATTGTTTTCTCTCAATGTTTTCTCACACGTCACGATCAGACTAGATCTCGTTCGGGAAAGGATTATCTAGGTCGGACTAACGACAAATTTTAATCCCCCAAACACCGTCGATGCGCAGTTTTAATCCCTTTTAATCTCCTAAAATGATATCTTGATCGAGTAATTGATCGAATTAGTCAGTCTCCGCAAAGGAACATCCGTTCATTTAAGTAACAATAGAAATATCGGATAATCTTACGGTACTCGGATAATAACCCTTTTGTGTCCGAGTAATTGAATGTTGCGCAACTAAGCAAATCTTAGGATCGATTTAATCGTTTGTTCTATACCACATACCCCAATATCGAAAAATATCACAATTTCACGCACCTGTCCAAGGTCACTAAATCGCCTATAAAAAGCTGTATATTCATCGTTTAGTCCCGAAATTTAAATTTAAAGTAACGTCTTTCATTTAATAAGAACGGAAAACCCAAAATATGTGCTTTTATAAACGCGTATATGTAGAAAACATCATGCTCACGTGTTCGATTAGATCAACGAAGCTGGAGCGTTTTATGACAAAATTTACATTTTTTGGGAAATATTTCAAGTTCTACTTAATAGAATTTGATAAAACTCCCTTATTTTATTAAGCGACATGACCTGATAATAATTCAAAAAATGTATAGGTCAACGCACTTATTAGTGAATTGCAGCAATTTTTATCAGCTACACACGGATAAAATGAAGCAAAACAGTGGTAACTGCATGTATACTTACGACTGTCTTGCTCTAAATAATCCATTTCCATCTTGAGGAAATCAGTTTCGCATAATGAATACACTTTTTCCGTCGAAAATGGTAAATTGAAATAATGCGTTATATTATCGAAAATATGGTAGCGAAACATATTGGTACGAAACATTTAGTTTACTACAGTAATGACCGAGTATTCCGAAAAACAGGAGCAATCCCCCTTAATCGATGATATAGTCCGTATTGTCTAAACTGCCTCGAAAACGAGGTCGAATATTAATCGTTGACCTTTTTCGCAGGCTTTAAAATAGATTACTGCCTTCATATCGAGAAAAAGATCGGAATTGCGAAATAATTCAAATAGGGTTTTAAAACCGATCTTACCTCGTCATCGCATATAAAAAAAAGTACATTCCGACGCTTGAACTATCCAAACGCAAACCATAAACGAGATGATCCTTACAGACCTTAATTAACGTTGAACTGTAATGATCGAAGTCATCGCCTATAAAAAGTACTGTATGGCGTTAACGAGCTGTGACTAAGAGTGTCCTCTCCAGGTGATAAAAAAACCTGGGGCGTAATACCCATTATTCCGCTAACAATAGAAGTTCACGGACAATGGAAAGTTAACTCGTTATTGATACAACTATCTAAACATACACCGTAATCAAGATGTCTCTTTACCCTTAATTAAGAGTTCAGACAATGCCTGGGACGTAATACCCATTATTCCGTTAACAATAGAAGTTCACGGACAATGGAAAGTTAACTCGTTATTGATAAAACTATCTAAACATACACCATAAACAAGATGTCCCATTTAACCCTTAATTAAGAGTTGGTAAAAATTTAGGATTGACGATGGTCTCTCGTTACACAATTTAGGATTAACAATGGACATTTCCCGTCATAGAACTGAGATCATCGGAAATTTTCAATGATGTCGCATAAAATTCAGCGAACACAAAACGAAAAAGGTAAGGATTAGGCGGGACATTTAGTATATGCGGAATTATAGAATCAACCACATTTTGTTAATATAGGGTTTTTATATATTTGCGGACGATTTCGCGAAAACAAAGTCAAAAGTGCGTTTTATTAATTTTCAAGGCGCGTAACTCAACATGTACGAATCCAATCAGGCCAAAAATATCATCGATCTTAGGATCTCAAGTATTTATACGCAGTCTTAATCAACACGTGTCGATGCGAGAGTGAAAACGAAGAACAACAATTTTTTTTTCAATCCGAAGGCATTTGACTGATTCTGTTAAGGATATATATGTGTGTGTCCAGGATATAACTCTCAACTATACAGGATCTTTATATCAACAGTACTATGACCAAATGTTGTCTCGATTGGTACATATGCGTGTCTGCTAGATTTAAACCGAAAACGACCAATTTATCGACTTAAGATCAGGTTACTCAGAATAAACAAATTCCGATTGAAAATAGCGCAAATTTAAGATATCTTAAAGTGACATTTTACAATTATTTTTACATGAATTTTACTTTTATTCTATCTGAAAGAGCATATTTTCTTATGAAAATTCTGAAAATTTCAAGTTAAAATATTGAACCGTTTACGAGAAATGTATATTTTTGTGCTAAAATTAAACAAATTGTTGTGGACAACAGTTAAGATTTATACAGAATTTGTCACTCCTGTTTCAACTTTAAAGGCATATTTTTCACTTATATATAACAACTTCAAAAAACTGATTGCATTTATACACATTAGAACATACAATCTTTGCATCACGACATACTCTTAGAAAATGAAATAAATGTGAACTGTCACTTTAAAAACATTTTATCCAAATTGATTGGCCGATACTGTATAATATATGCGATTACAAGAGTAAAAATGCGATCAAACACGGCCTTTTTTTACATTCAAGGGCGCATAACCCAACACTTTCAAGTCCCATCAGGCACATAATCTTAGGCTTATATTCACGGGGGTACTAGAACGTTAACGCAAAAATGTGAACGAACAGACGACGGACCGATAGTTAGTCGTAGTTTAATTAAGGTTTTATCCCGGACATTCGGCATAGGTCGGCCGAAAATAATCGATTTGATAGAAAACGAATTTAGTCAAATAACAAAGTCGAGTCAAATATACTAGTGCGGAAAGTTTTATTCTCTCTTTTGTGTCAAACAAAGTATACAAGCAATCACATGACGTTTCTAATATTTTCGGTCTTAATTTGTCAAGCCTATTAAAGTTAATACAATAAATATAATATAAATAATATATAATTATAAGTTTAATCCGGATGCGGACGGGTAGATGAATCATCCGATGTGGAAATATCTTCTCATATTCTGCCTCGTAAACACATTATCCACGACGAGTTATTATTGAAGTCGCTTTCACTATGAATATTATTATTGTTCTTGCTGTTGTTGTTGTTGTTTTATTCTAAACTGATCGGTGTATTTTTCTCTTTACACAATATTATATACACAATATTATATAACGACACATTCGCCAAGTCTTAAAGACAATGCGCTAAGTATAGTTAGTTTTTAGACAAAATATACTGCCTCAAACGAAACAAATAATCACACTCTACCACAGAGTTACCGTTCGTTGTTCTTACATTTCAACTTCGAAACGGACTTAATGACTCAGTTTCTTCTTAAAACGGAATCAATGCGCTAAACTACAGTTCGCTCGTAAATGGAATTCATCATTTTCGTCTCAACTTTGAAATCGCTTTTTGCTCATCAGCGTCAATTTAACAAAGATTAATAGCAACGCGTTAGAATAACCAATCTTGGCATCTAAACATTTTTTTAATGGGAACGCAAGACATCTTTAAGCAACATAATTTTTTTTTTGAAATGGGAATGTAAGGCATATTTAACCAACATAAATCACTGGTTTATGCTGAACTTCGGAAAATGATATTAAGACGTAATATTTGTCATTTCGAGATGTTGCCACGTAATTATAACAGTATGACGTCATACTGTCTAGAAGCCTTTTTAGAGATGAAAGCGATGGAAGATTTGAGCACACGATGTTACCTTTTATTGAAAGCTCTCACGTTTTGTTACAACTTCCAGTTACGGTTAAGTCATGTTCAACTTTTCTAATTCGTAGACCAATACCGGTTGTTTGTTTTTAATGTTTCTAAAGTATTCATGTCAAACAGTTCATGTCAAACAGTTCTTGTAAAGGTTTTCGAGTAAAAAGTTTTCGAGTAAAAAAAAAAAAAAAAAAAAACGAGGCTCGTGATAAGAAAGCCCAATTTTCGCAATACACTTTCACAAAAATAATTCTTCCGATTTGGATGTATATCGCTTGTACATTACGGATATGGAGAGAAGCTCATTATAGATGCAAGCACATTTGCGATTTGTCAATGACTAAAAGTTGAGTTGTGTTATATAATAGGCCCTGTCTCTAAAGCGGACGTCTCGCTTGAAAGATAACATGATCTCTATCGTCGGTATTTGCTTTTATCAAAAGGAATAGTTCGACCAGCTTCGTCTTAATAAGAATCCTTGATTCTTTTATAGCAATGGTTTTACCAGGTTTTACGAATCAGTTAATTCAATCCTTATTGCAAGACGGAGGTACTGTGGTCGCAAAAGTCTCGGTAAAACGAAATGACTTAATGACAGTAAGTGCTTTTTTCGATTTAAGGGCACTGTATTACTCTTTAATGCTCTAAGCAACTGGCTGTAACGTCGAAAGTACTCGACATCCATTTGAGAAAGGTGTAATTGACCGTCTATAATCTGTTTGGCTAAAATCTGTATGCATTCCATTTGTGCCGAAACCATCGCCGATATCATCATTCGTCGGTGACTTGGCGATTCTCTTCCTAGACTAAGTAAGTAGTGAATTCTAACAAAGATTCTGGATCGCTCCATCTGCTCCATCTGCTTGGTTATCGTAAACGGTGATTCTATCTTAATTCAGGGTTTAATGACAGATCATTCGATCGGCTATGGGTCATAGCTCTTTGTTATATTTATAAAACATTCTTACGTCCTCTATGTATTCAAGTCGAATGGTAAAACTATCGGTACTCGGTAAATTTCGCGAAAATATTCCTGAAGTCAAGGGATCAATGTTTCGTCACACATGCTTTTGGATGAGTCCAAAGACGTGTTTGTGAGATTATGGTATGTTGAGGGCTAAATTTCAAGTTATTTTTCAATAATGCGTTTGAATCCAACTCCCTTTACTCGATACCTTTACCATTTTCCCTGTTCGTAGTTTTTAGTCGAATATCGCATTCATTGGATGTCGAATGTTCTCATAAGGATAGATATTTTTAGTCCACCGAAGCCGTTTCACCAATATATTAGATAGAATAAGTCGGATGGTTTTATTTTGCTATGACCTAACTTTGTCGAGGTATACATTTCATATTGATTTTAACCCGTGATTGATAGAGACTTCCTATCTGTTGTTCGGTTTAATCTTTGTACGGATGAGTTTAGAATAACCTTGACAACCTATCGCTTGTACAAGTAGTAATTATCAGCTCGTAATGAAAATAAAACGGTAGATAATATTTCTCCATTTTGCGTGGCATTTTGGGATTCATTTTCAATTGATTTGAGGACAACGTATTTGGGAGCCCAATTTAAGTCTTTTGTCGTTAAAAGATACATTTTCACTCATGTTGGTTGGGATGTGTGATTATCTTTATATGGCCCTTTATATTCAAGTCTTCCACATTTTGGCTTCGTCTAACTCGTAGCGGCTTAGATTACGACGGACTTAAAAGACATATGAAATCGGTTCGTAAATATTTGAGAGCATAGTCAAATATTTTATCTTATTTTTAGATAGCATGATTATCTATATATGTAATTTTCGGTATAAATCTTACTTTGTTTGACCCGAAGTCTATAAACGAACCATCATAATGCTATAAACCACCTTTGTAGTTCATTTTTAACAGACCTGGGAATGACATTGGACCTTTAAATAAATACGGTAAAGTAATGAAGCTAGTACATTTTTACAGTCGTTTCAACCCGAAATCACAGCGAGATAAGTAGAATATTTTTTCAAATTTATTCGACTCTATTAGCTTCAGATTAATCAATCGAAAGTATCATTCAGATAATATTCCAACATTTATTCAGTTACACCGAAGCTGTTCAATGCTATTATCAAGATCCTAAATTAATTCGATAATGATCCACTGGTACATTGGGGCTTTGGAATTGTTTGTCAATTCGAATCAAATACATAGTGATATATTAAGGTATCCAACCCCTCATTAGCACCAAAGAGCCAGAGGCGAAACTTGATTTGAAAGTGCCGGTAATTCCTAAACTGTGTTACATTTCCACTCCAAATACAAACATAAGCATTTTGTACGGTTTAGAATTTAAAATCAATGCATACTTATGGAAATATTTGAAAAAAAAAATGTTCAAAATTACCTCCCTTGCATATAAATATAGAGAAAAATAAATTTTTCAATAAATTTCTTCTTGAAGCATAATCTTGAAATCCGGCACGGTGAATCAACTTATGCGAAGTTTATTAACAAATGCGTGTAATTTTATGCATTTCGTACGGCTAGAAAGTGGTGCTTTTAACGAGAGGCTGTAAACCTTAACGGAACACAAATGATACTCGATATGTTATGAAACCGAGTTATTTGCTGGCAAGTTCATTTAGATTCAAATGTAATGTCAATAGCACGAATATATTAAAGAAATACGTTTTCCTTCTTTCTCACAACCGATGTGTCTAATTAATGTTTTTTGTCAAAATTCGGGATAACAGGAAGAATAACGGGAATTTAATTACATCTTTAAGAAAAAATCATGCAGATCGATAAGGATAGCGTCGAAATAAACTTATTGTATCGAGTCAACTTTATACAACTCCTAATGAGTAATATTCATAAAGCCTTCTACTTAAGGTCCCTGGACTCTAATTGGAACAAACACTTCGAGCATATAGGTCTCTATGAAAGTTGGATATGTTGTAGACATGGGTTAATAGAAATGTTTTACCATCTTACTTTTTATACATCGCCGAAGACGGTCGTATATTGGCGTCATCTTCTCCGTCCGTCCGTTCATCCGTCCGCACGTACGTACGTACATCCACTTTTCTTGTGAGCTCAACTCATCCTAAGTTTCTGGCTGGAATTGTTTTTAAACTTGGTCAATGTTATCACCTCAATTGGTAGATGCGCTTGAAGGGAGGTTTTTATGGTTCATTGATTTTTGCGTGAGTTACGCCCCCTTAAAACTTAGTCTCTGGGGCGGCGTATATTGTGACCAGGGCATTTTTGTTTTAAATTTTGTGAATCCAATAGGAGATAATTGCTTTACAGTTTGCATTGAAGTCAACGAAAAAATATCTAGAAAATATCTACTCTATCAGTATTTTCAAAATGAGACAAGTTTCCAAAACAAATTAAATGGTAGAAAGCTATCAAATCCTATTTCTCTCATTGACATACAATAAAATTGTATGTTTACTATCCGCATTTTCTTTTTGAAAATTGACTTTTTGTGAATCAGGGGAATATAATCAAGAGAAAATTTATATCATAGGAGTGGGGGAAATAACACATTATTGAAAAGTCAGGAACATTTACTTATCATACATCACTCACATCATGATATATGTCAATTACAGTTTTGTCATATATATATATAATTGATATTTGATATCAAACGCTATAAAATATACATATTATGTAGCTAAAATTCGATAAAATTACAACCAGTACAGTTCCAGAATCTTAAAAATTGAGTTATCCGCTTCAAAGATGCGCTTGAATAATTCATTGTGTGGCGAACAAAGTATCTTATAGGCGAAGTACCTTCCACATTAAACGTTAATATAATGTTACATGTATACCGAAAACCCTTGACCGCTTAAATTTAATTGATTTTGATATATTGAAAGAATCCTTATTACGATAATAACAAAACTCGACGTAAACAATGACAAAGTCTGACGTCCATAATGACAAAGTTGGACAGAAAAAATGACAAAGTCTGGTTTGTTCAATAACGGAGTTGGTTTCATAACAATACAAAGTCTGATTGAATTTTCCTACTGTATTTCTATATAGAATGACAAAGTCTACTCGGTTTGTAGACAAAGTCTGTTTTATTCAACGTCAAAGTCTGCGTAAAAAATGTACAAAGTAGATAAACAAAATTAGCAAAACCGGTCCAGAAAAAAGACAAAGTCTGCCTGATAACAAAAAAAAAGTGTAGGTTGTACACCCAAAGCCGGCTACTTCGCATACTGGTCGGTTGAATAAAGCTCAGATGTCAAATATCAAAGCAACATCAAATTTCTGAGTAACGCTTTCTTTGTTAACGTCACATATTTTACGATAACATTTGGTGACGTCAAAAATGTACGCCGTATTTGTTGACGTCACAAATTTGTGTTGTTTTGATGGCGTCACAAATATACCTGCATACATACCTATAAGCGGAGAAATTAGCATTTTACTGTTTTGTTTAAACATCCATAATGGGTTACTTCGCACACTAGTCGGATGCATATAGCTCTGATGACAAATCCACGCCATATTACGTGTATAGCGAAAAATCCTTGACCGCCTTACTTTATTAATTTGATTTAGATGTCTTAAAAGGAATCATAATAATAGTAACACAAATCGATGTAAAAAAATGACAAAGTCTGACTACCAAAATGACAAAGTTGGACAGAAAAAATTACAAAGTCTGTTTTGTTCAATAACGGAGTTGGTTTCATAACAAAACAAAGTCTGATTGAATTTTCCTACTGTATTTCTATATAGAATGACAAAGTCTACTTAGTTTGCGGACAAAGTCTGTTTTATTCAACGTCAAAGTCTGTGTAAAAAATATACAAAGTAGATAAACAAAATTAGCAAAACCGGTCCAGAGAAAAGCCAAAATGACAAAGTTGGACAGAAAAAATTACAAAGTCTGTTTTGTTCAATAACGGAGTTGGTTTCATAACAAAACAAAGTCTGATTGAATTTTCCTACTGTATTTCTATATAGAATGACAAAGTCTACTTGGTTTGCGGACAAAGTCTGTTTTGTTCAACGTCAAAGTCTGTGTAAAAAATATACAAAGTAGATAAATAAAATTAGTAAAGCCGGTCCAGAAAAAAGACAAAGTCTGCCTGATACCAAAAAAAAGTGTAGGTTGTATATCCACAGTGGGTTACTTCGCATACTAGTCGGTTGAATAAAGCGCTCATTTCAACCACGCCCACTGACGTCATGGTCAATGATCAGCCACGCCCACTGACGTCATGGTCGAAGCTTAGCCACGCCCATTTTTGGCTCCTCGCTCATACATATGGTACTCTATTTTGTGTTGTTTTGATGACGTCACAAACGTATCTTCATACATGTATACCTATAAGCGGAAAAAATAGCATTCGTGCAATCGGCATTATATTTGAATCTGAATAAGCTTGCCAACAAATAACTCGGTTTCATAACATATCGAGTATCATTTGTGTTCCGTTAAGGTTTACAGCCCCTCATTAAAAGCACCACTTTCTAACCGTACGAGATGCATCAAATAACACGCATTTGTTAATAAACCGAGTTATTTGTTGGCAAGCTTATTCAGATTCAAATATAATGCCGATTGCACGAATGCTATTTTTTCCGCTTATAGGTATACATGTATGAAGATACGTTTGTGACGTCATCAAAACAACACAAAATAGAGTACCATATGTATGAGCGAGGAGCCAAAAATGGGCGTGGCTAAGCTTCGACCATGACGTCAGTGGGCGTGGCTGATCATTGACCATGACGTCAGTGGGCGTGGTTGAAATGAGCGCTTTATTCAACCGACTAGTATGCGAAGTAACCCACTGTGGATATACAACCTACACTTTTTTTTTGGTATCAGGCAGACTTTGTCTTTTTTCTGGACCGGCTTTTCTAATTTTATTTATCTACTTTGTATATTTTTTACACAGACTTTGACGTTGAACAAAACAGACTTTGTCCGCAAACCAAGTAGACTTTGTCATTCTATATAGAAATACAGTAGGAAAATTCAATCAGACTTTGTTTTGTTATGAAACCAACTCCGTTATTGAACAAACCAGACTTTGTAATTTTTTCTGTCCAACTTTGTCATTTTGGCTTTTCTCTGGACCGGTTTTGCTAATTTTGTTTATCTACTTTGTATATTTTTTACACAGACTTTGACGTTGAATAAAACAGACTTTGTCCGCAAACCAAGTAGACTTTGTCATTCTATATAGAAATACAGTAGGAAAATTCAATCAGACTTTGTTTTGTTATGAAACCAACTCCGTTATTGAACAAAACAGACTTTGTAATTTTTTCTGTCCAACTTTGTCATTTTGGTAGTCAGACTTTGTCATTTTTTTTACATCGATTTGTGTTACTATTATTATGATTCCTTTTAAGACATCTAAATCAAATTAATAAAGTAAGGCGGTCAAGGATTTTTCGCTATACACGTAATATGGCGTGGATTTGTCATCAGAGCTATATGCATCCGACTAGTGTGCGAAGTAACCCATTGTGGATGTATAAACAAAACAGAAAAATGCTAATTTCTCCGCTTATAGGTATGTATGCAGGTATATTTGTGACGCCATCAAAACAACACAAATTTGTGACGTCAACAAATACGGCG